>JANHZT010002858.1:107227-121076 GCA_032468215.1 Stegonotus admiraltiensis | reverse complement strand
AAAAAAAAAAAGTAAGACCTGGTCTTATTTCCAGGGAAACACGGTAGCTTGCCTTGAGACTGTTTTGTTCACAATAAAGATTTTAGCAATTACTAGAAAATTCCTCTGTGGCTTCCCCTGATTTTTTTCCGAATTGCCAAAAACAGTTTTGTTCGTGGGTAAATTTCACTTGATTGAGCAGCATTTGTGATTTATGCAAATGTTTTCTTTTTCAATTACAGTATCAGCAAGCAATGCAGCAGCATGTTGTTGAACAGCAGCTTTTGATACGCTCTGGGTATCAGCAGCAGCCCCCTCCTTCTCCATATCCTGCTATGGTAAATCACTTTGGGAAACCAAATAAAACCCATCTAGCTAAGAAAGGGAAGTTTGGACTGTAAAATAGTTTGATTGCGCTGGTTAACTTCATCTAATTTATTAGACTTTACTTAAAGTAAAACCATTTTGTAAAACCATTTCTTGTTCACTATAGCAAATCCATGAGTTGAGAGTGAATTTAACAGTATTATGTAAATAAATGAAACTCAGAATATATAAATCTAGTGGCTTTTAGCGGAGCCTCATGTTAAAGATATATATTCTCTTCTGGTTCCTTATTTTTCTGTGCTGCCATTTTTTTTACCTTGGCTTATGAAACAGTGAATATATGTGAAGAAAATGATACATCTTCAGTTTTCAATCCCTTCCATATTATTTATTTCCCATAATATTTAGTTATAGAAGAAAAACTTTACTTCCTGAAAAACAAATTGTCTGTAAGGCTTTTTTGGTCAAAATAAATAGACATAATCCTCGACTTAAAACGGGAATTGAATCCGGAATTATGGTTGTAAGTTGTTGCAGTTGTAAGTCATGTGACTGGACATGTCCTTTTGGCAAATTTTTTTTGGTGGCCATTAAATGAATCCAATGGGCATTTTTTTGCTGCAAAGCAGTAAATATTGATAACAGGAAAAATACCCATCAAAAAGAGCAATATTTGTTCAATATTGCATGTTTTTGGTGAAGATTCCCCCCTCCCCCCGAATGTCCTGCTATATCAATTTACGTTCATCATAACATGGAGCTAGATGAATAGGCATACTTTAATTGTGCTAATTATGTAACTATTAATTAACTGGTTTCATTTCCTACCATTTAACTTATTTTAACCGCTTGTTTGTTTTTTAATGCCAGTATAAATTACAGATGTTTGTGTTTTTGTGTTAATTCAGTTAAGATGTTCATTTTCTGTACAAGGTACTCTATGATTAGGATTATTTGTTTAAGGCTTACATGAAGTAGAGTTTTGCAGTTCTGACATTCTTCTCCTTCTCCTTTGAGATGCAGCAGTACCAACAAGCTCTTCTACAGCAACAGGTCCTTGGGAATCAGTTGCCACCACCGAAACGTTCTCCTGAATTTCTTACCTCTCCTCAGGAGTTTTCACCAGCCTTAATCTCTCATTCTAAATCCTTTCCAGCTCATGTTGGTGCAGCTCTGGATGCTCCTTATTCCACAAACAGGCAAGCTTCCATGTTTTTAGTAACTATACTTAAAACAACCATCTCACTCCAATGGGATTGGCCAACCCCACTCAGTCCGTCAGAAGGGGCAAGCTCTGGATCCTGTTAGCCAAGGAATTACAGTTGGCGAGGTCCAGGTAAAGAGCTTTTCTGCCATGGTTTCTACCCTCTAGAATATCTTGCCCCTTGAGGTGAGATTCACTCCTATCTTCTTGGCTTTCTGGAAAAGCTTGACAACCTGTCTATGGAGATTCTCAGTCATCTAGGTCCTGGTTGTCCCAAATGTGCTTTTTCAAGAGGCAACTGGACTTTCTTCGATTTTCTTTAAAAAAAGCAGAAAGAAAAACCAGAAAGTCCAGTTGCCTCTTGAAAAGGCATCTTTGGAACAGCTTGATGACCTCTCTTTGCCAACAGGCTTGGGGCCTCAATGGGGGCATCCCATTTTGGAGGCAGTTAATAGATTAGTAGAAGATCCCACTTCCACACCAACTATGTACTGGTTCTTTTTATCGGCTTGAATAATAATCTTGATGTTTTTAACTTTTAATACCCAATGTTTTAATCCTTCAATTGTGTTATTCTCTTATTATATGGCATTGTAAATGTCTGTGGAGATTCTCAGTCATCCAGGTCATAGTTATGGCATTGTAAGCCACCCAGAATTGCTTGAAAGTGAGATGGAAGGTGTACAAATTCAATAAATAAACCAAGTTATGTAGGCATACTTTTATGGTTGCATTTCCTCTTACGTTATTTATAGGACATCACTCCATTTTAATGGGGTATGTTATTCTAAAATAAAATATTATGTAATACTTCAAATTCTAAAGGGTCTTGTTCTGCATCGTGTCAGGGTCCCAAGTAATAGACCTATAGCAAGCAAAAGTCCGAGGCAGGTAGATTCCTCAAAAAGTAGCTTTATTGGTTATATCATTGGCACAGATCAGGTGAAAACTGTGGGAACCTTCAGAGTCTGTTTTCACCTACTTAAAATTAAATTAAAAGTGTTTCACTTTCTCAAAACAATCCGTCACATGGTCCAATCATAGCTCTGTCTGGTTGCCTGGTGACATCACTCCTCCTTCTGCTGACCAGGTATGAGGACGTCCTTGGTTCCCAAGAGAAAGTATTTTATTTCGGATACAAAACCCCAGCTATCTCTAATCCCCCGCTCCCTATTCCTCAGCTCCAGTGTGGCAACACTGAAGTTCGAAGATGGCTTTGGTCAGGTCAGCTTCAGGGTTGACGCATCGTACTTAAATGTTCTACATTGTGTTTGATGACATTTAATGTGAATTAAAGTAACCTGAAGAGTGCCTGAAGTCATTTTCTCAATCAATTCCTACAGATCATCTTCCTCTGACATGGAGTCTGTTTCCAGCTATCCGAAACAAAACATCAGCAGCCCCCCTGATATGTCTGGGTGGAACCCTTTTGGAGAAGACAACTTCTCCAACCTGACAGAGGAGGAGCTGTTGGACAGGGAGTTTGACCTTCTGAGATCAAGTAAGGGACGCTTGAAGGCTTATTTCGCTTCACAATAAGTAAAAAAGCTCTTTAGGTACAGATGACAGTGCTGGAGACTGTTTTGTTCAAGGGCCACACAGTCTGTTGTAGAGAGAACTCTTTCTGAGCATTTGAGGGCAAAACTAGACCCGCTGTGTGACTTGTCTTTCTGTCACAAAAATAAAAAATAAATAAAATGTGTGCAATAGAAATAATTTTAACATTTTGCAAAAACCACAGAAAAAGTCAGGGTCGTATGTTGAATAATTACTTGAATGTTAAACGCGAATGCAAAAAAAACAAAAATAAAAATGCTTGTGTAACCCTGCAGAATACCAGTTAGCACTGTGCATTGCTTCACTTGGCAGTTTTGTTCTTTTGCACACTGGAGGAGGAGATTCTGTGGGTCTGAAAATGCCTTTTGAAAGTGCCTGAAAGAGGGGAAATGACCCAGTACATTATGTTAATGTTTTGTAATGTATTTTGAGTAGCTTAATGTTAAAGGCTGCTTTATTGTTCTAAATAATAATATTTGAATAAAATATCTTCAAGTCAAAAAGCCAGTGTGTTTACTTGAAGTTGCTTCCCCTTCCTATATTACCTATATTGTTCATTTTTGCGGAGATGAATTGTGGAGAAAACATAGAATGCTGTGAAGAATAAATCGATTCTAAACTTGGTAAAAGGCAACCTAACCAAAATATAGGTGATGAAACCAATAATGCAGCTTACTGTTTAATTGGAAGCGTTACTGTCATGAAAGACTCGTGGTTCAATTTAGACATGTAGCATCCCAGAATTAACACAATCTTCAACTAAGGTTCTCTGTTATGCCCTTCATGTGTGAACTAAGAAGCTTAAATCTGGGCTTTCTTTGTTACGTGGCTAAAATAATGGATAATGTCATTGATTGTCATTGAAACATTGCCATCTTATGAGCTGTAGTTTTGATAGGCATATTATTAACATGATGAGCTGACTCCTGAAAGATTACAGTTAAACTGAATCCTTAAATATGAATAAGTTTAATTCATATTGCCAATTGTCTTTTATTCTCTGTTTTAACACTTTGTTAAAATATAACATTTACTGTTTTGCTGTATATTTAACACATGTAACTGAATTCAGGAAGGCTACAGAGAAACTGTTACAGGACCTTTGATAGATGCCAGTATTAAATGAATGTTGAGTTTATCAAATTATTTATTACTTGGTTTATCAAACAATTATTTGATTAAAAATGAATAGTTTATAATATCTATTCCATCTTCCACAAAGTTATAAATGCAAAGGAGTAAATTTTATTCCTTAAGCAACTTGATAAAATTGGATAACTTCATATGATAGAATACCCACACGAGGATCAACCATAATTGGATTTTAAATTTCTTTGTGTTTTATGGTTAATTATTTTTCAAATGTTTTCTTGTAAATTTAATGGGAAATTTTTTAATGTTTTGCAAAAGTATAAGAAAGTCGAACAGAAAGCTTTAAACATTTAGTAATTTATTAAAAACCTATGTATTAAGTTGAAAGCAGTAGTTTTATAATTCATAGTTTTGCACTGTTTTGCAGTTTATTTGGAATGTATTTACTCTGTAAATTTTCAAAAAGCTTCCCTTTGAAGGAGCCATGATAAAACATTTGCTTTTCCTCTTCTCTGAATAAATGTTTCAACTTCTTCTCAAATGCTTTTTGTTATGTACTGGAATGTTCTTTTCATAGCATTGGAAACTTATAACATTTTGATACCTGTTTTGGAGCTGCTTACCTAAAGAGCATGCAATAAAAATTCAGTATTACTAATAAAGTATTTAATCACCCTGAAAGAAATCTATGATAAATGTGTAAATAAATATGTAAGAGTTGAATTTCACAAAATTTATTGCTTCTCAAACCACAATTAGATCTAGAATTACTTTCTGGGCCCTACCTATTGATATTAACTGAAGATCATTCCCCAAACTGTATTTCAGCCATTGGAAGTTGTGCTGTTAGTAACTGAATTGCAATTCTGACCTGAAACAAGAATTGGATTTAAAATAGACCCAATAGATTTATAGCATTCTTTTTGCACTTTGTAAAGTTCCAGCAATCTCCACAGTAAAAAACTGTTAATGAATATAATATCAGGGTCAGTGATGTGGGAAAACCCAATTTTTTTCTTCCAAAGTACTTGTTTTCCCCTTAATTATTTAAGTAACTGAAGAAACAAATGCAATTTATTCCATTTTGATAAACAAGTGAACTGAATTACTGCTTGAAAAATTTGCATTGTGAACAGTATAAGGATCTGAGGCTTCCCGTAGTTACAGAATTGAAATATATAAATGTAAAGTTTTTTTCTTTATTCATGAGAATTTTGTCTTCCAAACTCACTTTTTGTACCTATAAGTACTTCTACTAAGATAAAATTATAGTATTTATCCTGTGACGTTGTACTGCAAAGGTCTCTAAATTTACTTCTGTATAATTAATAGTAGATTCAATCAAAAATGCAGAATAAACAATCCGGTAGGATGTTTTGATTATCCATTCTTGCATATCCTGAATGAACAAAAGATAATACAGTAATTATGATTTATTTATTATACTGTTAAGTTTTTTAAATCTGTATGTAGCAGAGAAACATTTTTGTACTGAATAGAAACTCTTGGAATATGCCAATTCTTTTTCAGTTTCCTTTCTTGTAGAAAAGGAGAAATAATACCAAAGGACCCTTAAGTATAATTCATTTTTCCAAGACTTGACTTAGGTAAACAGAAAAGAAAAGAAAAAGTCTTGCATGAAGAATATTCATTTGCTGTGATTGAAGGTTGAAAGTTAAACATTTTATGTTATTCTTTGTAATGTGTATTTTAATTACAATTGTCTTTTGCTTTCTATATCCCTACGTGGTGTTGATTCTGTGAATATTTTATTTTTTAATTTGTTTGACTCTTGTACAGGCTAGCTGGCTTTAATCACTGGGGCCCAGAGAAAAACCTATATTGTTTTAAATTTAAAAACTGATATGGCTGTCTTCTTGAATGACATTTTATATGGAAAGTTTTAAATTGATTATAAAATCTTTACCTTTAGTCCTCAGTGAAATTTCATTCACAAAAGGATCCTGTCAAAAAAAAAAAAAGCAGATATAATTTTATTGTTTGAAAAGTTAGGCTTTAGCAAGTAGCCATGCGGGCAAAACTGATCCTTTGTTAGTTTTCAATTGTTTTAGAAAGAAATGGGTCTCTTTGATTTATAGAAGAGATAATCCGTATCGAGCTAATGGCTCAGATCTACATAGGAAAGAAATTCTCACATTTTGGGCTCTTCTGAAAAACTGATTCTTGCACTTTGAGAAATGACCAGGCTCTAGCCAGAGAGGGAATGGGCTGAGGCAGTTTGCACAAGCTGGAATTAAGCTTTAAAAATAAGCAAAGTGGAATATACTGTTCTTGGAAGCTTTACCCAAAGTAGTTTCTTAATCGGAGCAAAACTGTACTGGGCTGTTAAGAATGTCAAAAAAAAAAATTCAGAAACAATACAGATTTCTGAAAAAGTTGAAGAGCAGGTGCAATGCAGCTTTCATATATGATAAATTGCATAGTCTTTCTATCGCGAAACAGTTGCTGTAAGCATGCAGTTCGCCTGTGCTTTATATTTAATTTTGACAGGTGTTCCTCATGCATTGCTAGGACAGAGAATAGTTCTGCTGGAGAATGATGAAAGAGCTAAGCCATTGTTTTTAAATGAATGAAACATGAAACCCTGCAGAATTCTGAATTAGTATGAAATAACAACAGTGTCTTTTCATGCAGAAACTAGCCTTTAAAGTATTTGAACCTGACTAATAAGTAATCCTGGAAAAACTCAGAAATTAATCATTATTTTGATTTCTTGAATTTCTTTACCCTTTTGTTAATGCATGTTGTCCTGTGGCTGCTGCACAACTTGTGAGGTCTCTTTGGCTTGGATATTTATTGAATTCCGGACAATATTTTGGAAGCAATAATTAAATTCGTCCCTTAGTTCAACTAAATGTTTGGGTTAAAAACTGAGGTCTTTTTTTGTTTGTTTGTTTGTTTGTTTCTGTTTGTTACCCTTCTGCAATTTACCTCAGAAGGGTTGCAGGAAGAATTTTTGGATATTATTTCCACGAATGAAAAGAACTTTTATTAAATACAAACGTTAAGCCGGCTTAAAAGTTGCCATTTTTGTTTTACTTTTGTTTTTGTTTTTGTTTTGTTTTTATTTTTGCAGACAGGCTGGTGGAGAAGAGAACTTCCTTAGATAAGCCAGTGGAGTCACATTCTGCTCCACTGACCCATCCTCCAGAAGATCCCTTTGGTTCTGTTCCTTTCATTTCACACGCAGGCAAGTCACATAGTATACCATGACTTTATTTTTATTTATTTTTTTTGTGTAAATTTATCTTGATAGAAAGGAAATGGGGCTGGTTCAGTGGTATAAGTTCTTCCCTATGATCAATTAGAGAACCAAATAGATCAGGGGTGTCAAACTCGATTTCATTGAGGGCCACATCAGGGTTGTATTTGACTTCGGGGGCCGGGGTGGGCATGGCCAGCTCAATGTCACTTGTGTCGGGGGTGCCTGTGGCGGCCTGATTGCTCTGCCAGCGAAAATGGGCTCCCAAGGTCTGTTTTCACCTGCGATGGCCTCCTGCAACCCTCTGCCGGTGAAAACGGAGCTCAGGAGGGCAACCAGCAGCCTTCGTGAGCTCCATTTTCGGCTGTGATGGCCTCCTGAAACCCGTTGCCAGTGAAGAGAGCTCGGGAGGGCCACCCATGGCCCTTGTTAGCTCTCTTTTTGCTGGCAGAGGCACTGCGGGCTGGTCCTTCACTGTTTCCAGGGTGGCCCTGTGGGCCAGATCTAAGCACTTTGTGGGCCGGATCCGGCCCCTGGGCCTTCAGTTTGACACCCCTGAAATAAATTATTCCCACTGTTTTCTTCCTGAGCACATTTGATAGACTATTTTTTCTTTTTTTGGCAAGTCAACTCGCAGATAATCCTTGACGTAAGAGCCCAAAATTTCTGTTGCTAAGCAAGACACTTGTTAAGGGGCAGCCCATTTGACACCCTTTTTGCCACAGTGGTTGTGAATCACTTAAGTTGTTAAGTGAGTCATGCAGACGTTAAGTCAATCTGGCTTTCCCATTGTCTTTGCTTGTCAGAAGCTGTCTTGGAAGGTTACAGATGTTGGTCACATGACCCTGGGCATGAGTACATGCCAGTTGCCAAGAAGCGCCTGAATTTTAATCACGTGACCGTGGGGTTGCTACAATAGTCATAAGTGTAAAAAAACCTACCAGACATAAGTCACTTTTTTCAGTGCTTTTGTAACTTCGAATGATCACTAAATGAATGGTCGTAAGTCAAGGACTACCTGCGTGTTCTTTATATCCCATTGAGAGATACATGCACTGTTCAGACACACATTCAGGAGGCAATCTACTGATTTTGTGGTATATTATAAGAGCCGTGGTGGTGCAGTGATTAGAATGCAGTACTGCAGGCGACTTCTGATGACTGCTGCTGCCTGCAATTTGGCAGTTCGAATCTCACCAGGCTCAAGGTTGACTCAGCCTTCTGCCCTTCCGAGGTCGGTAAAATGAGGACTCAGATTGTTGGGGGCAATAAGCTGACTCTGCAAACCGCTTAGAGAGGGCTTTAAAGCACTGTGTAGCGTTATATAAGTCTAACTGCTATTGCTTAAATGCTATTATTATCTTAAGCATCTTTTTGATTGAAATAAATCTAAATTTTGCATATAGAGTTCCAACATCCAGATTTCACCACAGAAGAAATGGGCACGTGTCAGGAGGTTGAGGTTCCAATAGTGCAGCCATTTTAATTGCCCCCACCCCCACCACGCCTTCAAACGCTCACATCTCAAAGTAGGTGAGGCTTAGGCAAAAGAACGCAAAATAGAAAGGGAAATGGAGAAATAATATTGGTCAGCCTGAGGGGTAAACCCACATTTATATCCAAATTGGCTCTACTGGTGGAGAAATAACCTACCCCAATGTTTCTCAATCTTTAAGGTATGCAGACGTCAATTCCCAGAATTCCCCAGCCAGCATGGGGAATTCTGGGAATTGAAGTCCGCACACCTTAAAGTGGCCAAGGCTGAGAAATACTGACCTCTACCCAGTAACCCCTAGGCACAAATATCAAAAAGTGCTGACTTTTCAGTCCGAGGTTAAATAATCTCCTGATAGTTCTGCGTTCTCTGCCCGATTATTTGGCTCTTCTTTTTGTCAGATGTACATTTTGGGAGGCAGCTGATAAAATCTCCTGGGATCTCTTCAGTACAGTGGTAAAGGCCCAATTATGCATTGTTGCAAATTCCCCAGGTGAAAAGGAAGTAGCTAACATGGTGTCTGCATAAAACATACATATATTTCTTGAGCAATTAATGTCCCCCTGGCAAAACAAACTCTCAGACAAAAGAGTTTTTGCGTGTTCCTTTGTATGCTAATCAGTTTCTAATTCAACATTAGTTTGATAATGTAATTTGAATTGATGACTTTATCATGTACCAAACAGGATTGCAGGTAGTCCTGTTTTAGCAACTGTCTAATTTAGCAACTGTTTTCAATTATAATGATGAAAAAGTAACATTTTGATGAATCCCCACATTGCAAGTCCGTAAAACAATGGAAAGATGAAGTGAGGTCATAAACATTTTCCCTTAGGGACCACTTCACTTAACAACTGAGTAGCTGGTCCCCATTGCGATCCCTAAACAAGGACTGTACTTTTTCTTGAATGTTTTTTACACTGCCTTATAAAAAATAAAAGACAAAAAGAAAGAAAATATCTAAGAATCACAGTGCAACAATAAAAGGATAAATTTATTAAATACAATATGATTCTTAAAATTACAGGTAGTCCTCGATTTATGACCACAATTGAGCCCAACATTTCTGTTGCTAAGTGAGACACTTAAGTGAGTTTTGCCCCATTTTACCACCTTTCTTGCCACAGCTGTTAAGTGAATCACTGCAGTTGTTAAGTGAATAACACGGTTGTAAAATTAATCTGGCTTCCCCGTTGACTTTGCTTGTCAGAAGGTCGCAAAAGGTGATCACCTGACCCCGGGACACTGCCGCCGTCATAAATATGAGTCAATTTCCAAGTGTTTGAATTTTGATCACGTGACCATAGGGATGCTGCAATGGTAAGTGTGAAAAACAGTCAAAAATCAACTTTTTTCAGTGGCTATAACTTTGGTCACTAAATGAACTGTTGTAAGTTGAAAGCTACCTGTACAACGTTCTTACAGATCTTCTACAGTTTGAGGGAATAGCTGGCTCTAAGAAAAAACTGGCAGAGCTGGATTCCTGGAGGGGTCACATAAACAAATCCATTACAGTGTGCAGTATTACATAGGAAGGTTAGCCAATATGTACAGGTAGTCCTCGACTTACAACAGTTCATTTAGTGACCGTTCAGAGTTACAACCTCCCTGAAAAAAGTGACTTACGTCCGTTTTTCACACTTACAACCATTTCTTATCTCGTGGATGTGGAGACACTGCCCTCTTCTGTAAGATGGGAGTTTGAAGAAAGAGCAGAACCCATTTTCCTTGAAAAACAAGTTTAGAAGCAGTGGATTTGCATAAGCTGACTAGGACAAGTTGAACAAAGGAGAGCTTTCTTCATTCATGAACACAATGGGTGTTTCTATCGATGGTAGAATGAGGTTTTATATTATATGGAAACCTGCACAACCTCATAAACAATATCATGAACACTTCTTCCAAATATTGACTTGATTACTTTCTATAATTCTACCTTTAAAATACGTGGCTTATTAACTGGGACTAAATCTTGTATATGTCTTCACAGTAAGCTTACAAATCGAAATGTTGTCTGAATTATTTTCAATAGAAAGAACTCCATTAATCAGCAAAATGTAACACAGGCCAGAGTTTACTTCCTCTGGCAAAGTAATAATAATAATAATAATAATTTTATTTATATACCGCCCTTCTCCCGAAGGACTCAGGGCGGTGCACAGCCGAAATAAAACATCAAGATACAAAAGTTAAAAACAATTAAAACAAAATTAAACAATTTGGCCCACAATTTAAAACCAAACCCCTATACAAATCAGACCCCAGTTAAAAACGGTGGCTATGTTAGGCCGGACAGAACAGAACAGAACAGAACACAACACAACACAACACAAAACAAAAAAATCCAAAATACTTGATTTGGCCAAGTGTGATTAGATAACACAAGAAATTTGTCTCTGGTGCAGAAGCTCTCAATATATGCAAAGCAAGATGATGATGATGACGATGACGTCAACAACAACAACAACAACAATGCTACAGCCATACAACACGGGTAAATGTACATTGACATTATAAGAATTTGGTGTTCCAACAAAGTGATGGCATGAAGGATGTTAATTACTGCAAATTGTTGTGTATTCATTATTGTAAATTCATCTTAGACAATATTGCTTTAATTTGTTACATTTCTAATACACAGTGTTCAGAATCCAAAAATTTACTTTAGAATTTCCAAGCAAATCTGAATGCATATTTCATTTTTTGTTTTTAAAAAACATAACATTAATTTGTATAAAATGCTTTGAACTGTTTTCTGTTTGAAAAATACTAGGAAACCCAGGGACTTCTTGAGCATATGAAATTATTCATACTGGTTTTGATATTAAATAGATTTTTAAATGGTTTATATCACTATTCACCAAATAAATACATGAATGATTTTAGCATGCTGAACTGCTTTTACTTTAGAAGTTTTACAATAGCAATTCAGAAAGAAAAGTGAGTGTTCCTGACAGCCAGAGAGAAAAAAATATGAATAAAATCCTATATATAATATGCTTGATATTTTCCAATTTTTTTAAAAAAAATCTTTTCAGAGAAAAACCACTTTCATCCTAGCTTCTAACTCATTTTAATTTTTAATAGGATTATTCCAGATACAAATAATATTCAGATATAAGGGAAATCAACTCTATTATTACATGCTGTGTGAGAAACAGAATCAGAAAAATCGCATGACAAGGATTGTTCTTTAGGGGAGTCTCTAGGGTACTTTATAGATTTTGGTGACAGGTAGTTTAAACTTTAATATGAAGTAATAACTATTTTTAAATATTTATTTATCTGAGGTTTCAATGCATATACTGGATATATTTTATTTCAAATATTCAGGCTGCCTGAGGTCTTTGAAATTACCACTCTGTCACAACATTGGTGCTGCAGTGGTGGCTAAGATACTGTTTAACTTGTTTTGACCATAGTATATAAGACACCCTAAACAGAAGGAAATAAGAACATGTAAAATAGTCAATAGGCCTATTGACAGTGTCATTCTAACATTATATTTATAGTCATTGTGCACAAAGATTTAGTTCCATTTGATTATCAAAAAAATAAGTACTGAAAGCATTCATTTTGTATGTGCCTTTAAGTTATCTTGACTCCTGGGATTGTGTAGACAAGTTGATGAAGTTTTCTGGGCAAGATTGTCAGAAGTGATTTCCTATTGCCTTCTTCCTAAGATTGAAAGAAAATGACTGGACTAAAGTTACCCATCTGAATTTTTGCCTAATGCACACTAAAAAGTACATTCTTTTGGGGTTTTTTAGCCCAGCATCTTTAGCCAGTACATCAAATTGGGTCTTGCATGTTATGTTTCAGCCAATCTAATTGGACAACATGGCTAATTTACTATAAACTAAGTAATGTGAAAAGGCAGTAATTTGTTTCATGATGCACCATGCCAGAGGTGGGTTTCAGCAGGTTCTGACCAGTTCTGGAGAACCGGTAGTAGAAATTTTGAGTAGTTCAGAGAACCGGTAGTAAAAATTCTGACTGGCCCCACCTTCATCTATTCTCTGCCTCCTAAATCCCAGCTGATCAGGAGGAAATGGGGATTTTGCAGTAACGTTCCCCAGGATTGGGGAGGGAATGGAGATTTTACAGTATCCTTACCCTGCCACGCCCACCAAGCCACACCCACCAATCCATGCCCACAGAACTGGTAGTAAATTTTTTTGAAACCCACTACTGCACCATGCCACTCCCTTTTTGAATTCTACCGGATGGTGTTAATTCAGGCAGAGATCTATGTCACTAATAAACCAAATCAAGTGATTCAATTACAAATTACATGCTTTTATTTATTATCTTTACTAAAGATACCCTAGATATGTTGTAACCCATTCTTGTATTATATTATAAAATGGACACCTGGATAGATTGATATAGTTATCATCCTTAGGATATTAAGGACCCCAAAAGAAATATAACTGGTTAGATTTGGTGGGAGGAGTGGTAAATTGAGATTTTCTACTATTTGTCCATGAAAATTGATACAGCATTTTCATATCTCACTTTAATTTTAACTTTATAGGTTTATATTTACAGTTGAACAGATTGAAGGTTTTTGCCAATGTGCTAAAAAATTTACAAATTAAACTTCTTTATATATTTTTAGAAATATATAAAGAACTGAGGGTTCTTTATATGTTTCTAACTTGACTGAGGGTGTCTTTCCCACCGCCTTGAAAGAGGCGGTGGTAAGACCCCTACTCAAGAAACCCTCTCTGGACCCGGCTGTTTTGGCTAACTACCGTCCTGTCTCCAACCTTTGTTTTGTGGTGAAGGTTGTTGAGAGTGTGGTTGCGCGACAGCTCCTGTGGTACCTGGATGAAGCTGTCTATCTAGACCCGTTCCAGTCCGGCTTCCGGCCGGGGTACAGCACGGAGACGGCATTGGTCGTGTTGGTGGATGATCTCTGGAGGGCTCGGGACAGGGGTTGCTCCTCTGTTCTGGTCCTATTAGATCT
>JANHZT010002858.1:92028-107127 GCA_032468215.1 Stegonotus admiraltiensis | reverse complement strand
CTGGGGGTCGCCAGTCGACATTGTCTGACCGACGGCACCCTGAGGAGACCCTCTCTATGGGAGCGCACCGGTCGATGGGAGGCTATTGGTAGCAGAAGGTGGTCTCGTAAGTAACCCAGTGCTTGGTAGTAATGTAAGTAACATTACTACCAAGCACTGAGAAAATTGAGAAAACCAATAACACCCTTGCTGTTTTTCTTTTAAAAAAGTGAATAATTGAGGAATGTGTCTAAAAAACCTCTCTTCCCTGGTTTGAAATTGGACTTCAAGCCTCTGAATTATTTGTTCATAATTTAATCTGTTTCATAATTTAGAGTAATACTTGGCTAGTAATAACTCCCCTTCTGAGCCATTTAGAAATTGATGAGTAGTTAAATACGATCAAAAGCCAACTGGAGAACATATGTCATCTAAGCCATGATTGTCCAATCTTTTAGCTTGCCAGGACTTGCTTTGAGTGAGGAGGAATTAACATGCTTCCTTTTTAAAAGTATTTTTTTATTATCTTAAGGGGCCGCATTACTAGTTGACCAAGGTTTCATGCGACCCTTGGACCACAGGCTGGGCCCACCTGGTTTAGGCCAAAGATTTCTTATACAGAAACATGGATTATTGCTTATTATTCTATATAGAATTCATCCTGAGACCGATTTTATTCCTTTAAAGGCAGATTTGAAATGCTTGAAATAAACACCAGTGCTTAATACAGGTAATCCTTGACTTACAACAGTTCATTTAGTGACCAATTGAAGTTACAACATCGCTGAAAAAAGTGACTTACAGCTGTTTTTCACACGTACGACTGTTGCAGCATTCCCCATGGTCACATGATCAAGATTTGAATGCTTGGCAAGTGGTTCATATTTATGACAGTTACAGGATCCTGAGATCATGTGATTGCCTTTTGCGACCTTCTGACAAGCAAAGGCAGTGGGGAAGCCAGATTCACTTTACTTAACAAGTGTGGCAAGAAAGGTCATAAAATGGTGCAAAATTCACACAACAAATTCTCTCTTAGCAACATAAATTTTGGGCTCAATTATGGTCATAACTTGAGAACGACCTGTACCTAGATCAGCCATTTGATCTGCCATTCACTCCCTGTTTGAAAAAAGAGATAATTTTCTCAAAAATATTTCTCCTCGATGATTAACAGTTACCGGGATTGAGAACTCAGAATGGAAAAGATTCCATATGTCAGTATTCCAAACACTGCAATATAGGAAGCTGGTGAATGGAATGAGGGAAATGCAGTTTTACTGTCCCTTAAGTTAAAAACACGAAGCAAACCACTAAATCTCTTGACAGCGTTCAACATCTGCCTCTCTGTCTGTTGTTGAAGACTGCAGATTTAGTTGACATCTCTGCAATCGTTCAGCTAACATGTGGCGGATTGCTGGGGAATGATGACAGCAGTATGTTCCCAATTCAGGAAGAGCTTTAAAAATGGTTATGCCCTTGGGTTTCTCCCAGTTTTTGAAATGATGAACTAGCAGAAGGCATGTAATTACTACAGTTGTTACAAGCCATTCATCCTCTTATAATCGGATGTCTAGAAAATGAACACAGGAACAGAATTCCCCCCCCCCTTGAAGATTGGGATCTTAATGATTAAAGATGTTCTACCTGCATTGGATTTGAGGGCAGAATTACAGCCTGGTACAAGAGGCAAACCTGATTAGAAGTGATATAATCTGCACATTTTCTTGAGAACAGATGTTATGCTGCCCAGTTCTGAGCTGTTCATAAATGCAGATTTGAAATGTCCATTGGAAGAGTTTTGAGATTACTTCGATCAAATCTTTTTCTACATGTTGTGTATTACAACATTATTATGGCATTAATTTAAAAGTGAATTTGAAATTTCTCTCTCTCGGGCTTTTGATAAATGTAAGAATATTAAATGGGGGGAAGGTTGACATAGGAAGTTGAATTGGGTTAAGATACGGATTTGGTACCTCTTGTGTGCATATATTTAAAGTAGCATTATGCTAGAACTGCTGTTGAGTTAATATCTGGATTCATTTGGGTTTAACTGTTTTTTTTTCCTCTGTAAACTGAATGCTCAAAACAGAGAAGTAGTTTTAGAGCAATTTATGAGTTACCTGATTTATATGTGACATGTAACAAATATTACATGTAACGAATTATCTTCCTGATATAAAGGGAAAGTACATCATCTTTTAAGATAAGCATTTTTATATAGATAGATATAGATATATGAATTTAGCTTCTTTTCAGTTACACAAATAGAAGTATGCCCATATTACCAATAGTTTTAAAGTTGGTATTTAAACAAAAATAATTATGCTCATTTTAAAATGATAAGTTTTTAATTTGAAAGAATAATAATTTCTGCAAGCAGTTTTAGTATATAAGGATTCGTTGCAATGGATTTCTGAAAGTTCTTTATTATGACTGTTACTTTGGGGGATACTCTATCACATCAAGAAAGTGAATCTACATATTCATATGACTATAAAGTCCAATGTATGAAAAGTAGCACAACATATTACAGTATCACACTTGAAAAATAGTTATTATTTTTTTCCATTTTAAAAAAATGGAAAAATTATTTTTATGACTATTTGCGGGATTGGATTATTACTATAGCAGTATGCCCCTATACCTTCTTCCCTGTTTCTATTAATTACTTCCTTAGTTTTGGATATTGTTGAAGTGTAACTTTTGTGGTAGAGTACATTAATATTCATTTGTTGTCAGTAAATGTTTTAGTGGTTGTCAGGGAGTTGAAAGAAACTTTAGATCAAATCAATGTAATATTGTAAGGGGAACTTTTTTCTTTTAATGTAAAGAAGAAAAATCTTAGCAGAAAGGGAAATTAATAGAAATATGCTTACTTTCAAAACACCTTGATTAAAAAACACATTTCTTTGATTAATTACTGTACTGGGTGGAATGAATTCTAATCCCACTCTTGAATATTGTATGAACAGTATATTATTACTAGGATTTTTTTCCCTTGCTCTTTTGTCTTGGAAGGCTCCCCACATAGTATACTACAAAGAGCATACAAAATATGCAATGCTGTGCAAAAATAAGAGGAAAAGGAATGGGAAGGCAGAAGAATGAAAAATGAAAATAGGTACTATTTTCTACAGTTCACAGGCTAGAAGGAATGGTTAAAATATTTTGCCTTGATGGTTGGTTGATGACTTATAGGCATGAATAGAGCAGGTTGTAACCACATCAAAGGCAGCAGCTAAGGGTTAAACATGTACTATATATGTTTGATATATCTATGGTACATGTGGATATTAATCTTAGAAAACCATGGATAGAAAACTATCCCCCAAAATGCTGATAAAATATTAGATGCAACAAAAATAATCAGTATTGGCTATTTAATACTTAGAGCAGGGATCTCCCAATCCCCAGACGGTGGTCCGGCACTGGGCCACGAAACCAGGCCATGCAAACAAGCGAAGCCCCATTCAGGCAGCATGTGAAATCATACCTTCTCCGATCCATGGAACCGGTCCCTGGTGCCCAAACGTTTGGGGGCCGCTGACTTAGAGAACAAAACAGTTCTAATGTTGTGCAGAGAGTAAAGAAAAAGATAGGTTTTGTCTCAAAAGACTTGGAATCTAACAAAACGAAACAGGAAGAATGGATGCCTGGTACTTTCTTTGCTTCACAGAGGCCTTGTTACAGATTTTGGTCAGTTAGATGGGTCCAGATGTACTAATCTGTTGCTCTTTCGACTCAAAAAGCAATCACAGCAGTTAATCCAAAGCTCCATTTATAGGAAACCAATAACTGGGAAGCGCGGTTTAAATACAATGATAAAATTTTCCATATTGTAAGGAAAATAATTTCTCCTTAACAACAGTTTGATGAGTGAAATGAGACAGAAAGTTTCCTTGATGTGTGTTGGGATAAATAATGCTAGCTTCACATGTAAACGGATCAAAGCTAAATCGGTTTTTTCCCTAGGGAAAAAAAATACAGTATATAGTTGATTCAAAGTATAAATATCAGCCTGGTATACTTTGTGGGAATATTAAGAGGGCAAATAAAATTGATCAATAAAGGGATATATTTTATTACGTAAAGATTTAGGTGAAATCTGAAACACATTTGCTAGGTATTAAATTGTATGGATTCTTAATAATGGAATTCTTAATAAACAGATACAGAGCTGTATTGCTAGAATGCTGCATGCCAAATTCCAATTAGCTCCAAAGGAGTGGGTTTTCAGCACAGAAAAGTGTGTGGAAAGGACAAAATGACTAGAGAGTGAAATATATCATGAAGGAAATGTCAGCTTCGGATTGTTTATCTTCAGTGTGTGAAAATAAGTGGTGCCGGGATGTGGGACAATCCAGACTGGAAAAAACCATTCAACAATGAAATAGAAACATTTCTAAATAAGCACGTGATCAGGAATGGCATTACAAACATAGTTAGGTACAGTACTTCAGTACATTTCCTTTCAAAACTGTTTAACTTACTGTATATAAATAAGAAGATAAGAGAAAGTGCTGACCTCCATTATAAAGTCCCTACTCAGAGAATGCAAAATGATGGTTGGTGGGAAGACAGCTGTTGATGGTTTAGCAGAGTTGTTGCTATTGAGAGTGAACGTACTAATACTTGGATATGCCTTTTCTGGCTGTAAGGCAGGGGTGAAATCCAGCAGGTTCTAACAAGTTCTGGAGAACCAGTAGTGGAAATTTTGAGTAGTTTGGAGAACCGGCAAATACCCCCTCTGGCTGGCCCCAGAGTGGGGAGGGAATGAGGATTTTGCAGTATCCTTCCCCTGGAGTGAGGTGGGAATGGAAATTTTGCAGTATCCTTCCCCTGCCGTGCACACCAAGCCATGCACACAGAACCGATAGGGAAAATTTTTGAATTTCACCCCTGCTGTAAGGCTGAAGAATTAAGATTCTAATTTCTGCTTTTTTGTGAGTCTAAGAATCGTAGCTTGTCCAATTGTACAGTATAATGTAAAAGAAGGTATTATGTGTGTGTGTGTGTGTGTGTGTGTAGGTGTGAAACACTGATTTGAAATTGAAGTTCTTTTGCCTGTTCTTCATCCTTTCAGGCTCCCCAGGAAATGAAATTAATAACCCAGCCAGCAATCTAGAAAACACGTTAGAGAGTCTTTCTAAGTATGAGAGGTCAAGCCAGGTTGTTAAGAACCAGGATGCCGGAAAGAAGGCCGCGGAAGCACCTGCTAAGAAAGGAAACGATGAATCGGAGAGTGATTTTGAATCCGATCCCCCATCTCCAAAGAGTAGTGAGGAAGAGGAAGAGCAAGATGACGAAGAAGTCTTGCAGGGTGAGACTGGAGACTTCATTGACGACAACGATACAGAGCCAGAAAACTTAGGCCAGCATCCCCTTCTCATGGATTCTGAAGAAGATGTAGAAGATGACGATAAGCACAGTTCTGATTCTGACTGTCACCATTTTAGGCCTGGAGAAGAGGTACCTTGCGGCAGATACAGAGAAGGGCCTGGCAATATAGAAAGCAGAGAGACGATTCTTCCCTGTCCTTCATTGACCGAGTTCCCGGGTTCCAGTTTGAGCCCCAAACAAGAATTCGATGTCTTTGGAGCGGTTCCGTTCTTCGTTTTGCAGCCCCAGGAACAAAAGGATACTTCTTCCCACATCGCCCATCCAGAACAAGACCAGGACGACTTCGATGTCTTCACCAAAGCCCCCTTCAGCAGAAGAATATCTCAACAAGAGGATTCGATCCCAGGCTCGGAACCTCAAACGTCTCCCGTTTCCCCCAAAAGCGTGGACGTTTTTGGCTGCATCCCGTTCCAGCCTGTTTCCATCCAAAGCTTCCACGGCGAAGCTAGAGAGGATCTGTTCGGGCTCGTCCCGTTCGAGGAGATCACCGGGAGCCAGCAGCAACACAAGGCGAAACAACAACAACGGAATCTGCAGAAACTCTCTTCCCGTCAGAGGCGCATGAAGCAAGAGGGGTCCAAGAGCAATGGCAAGCGCCATCACGGAACCCCCACCAGCACCAAGAAGACCCTGAAGCCCAGTTACCGGACGCCAGAGAGAGCCCGAAGGCACAAAAAGGCCGGCCGCCGAGATTCCCAAAGCAGCAATGAGTTTCTGACCATTTCTGATTCCAAGGAAAACATAAGTATTAGCCTGTCGGATAGCAAGGACAGAGTCAATCCCCTGCAGGGCGATGATAATCTCCTGGATCCCTTTGGAGCCAAGCCTTTCTATCCTGCCGAAGGGCTACGTCTCCCCCAACACCAAGGATTGGCTGACAATCGTGGGGATCACAACACGGCAATGCTTGGGAGACCTAGGCAGAGCTCCTTACTTGGCAGCATTCATTCTGGCGACGGCGTAAAATTAACAGATGATTTTGGAGCAGTTCCTTTCACCGAACTCGTGCCAAGTGTGAAGTCTCAACAGAGCCAGCAGCAACAGGCAGTAGAATTAGATCCATTTGGGGCAGCTCCGTTTCCTTCCAAACCATAGACTCTTTTTTAGGAACATCTGAATTCTTTTTTTTTTAAAGCAACCTTGGATTTAATATGCCACTCTAATCCATTTACTTCAGTTGAGAAACAAATATGTTTTTTTTTTAAATCCGCTTATTTCTCTGCTGTGACTCGATGAGATTTTAACATCCACAATATTAAAGATGCAAGATTGGGATGATACAACGGTGAGAAAAGTTTGAGTAGAGAAAATCTTTCCAAAAGTTAGATCAGAAGATAGCTATCACTGAGGATATCGGCTACGACTAGAACAGGGGTCTCCTACCTTGGCAACTTTAAGACTTGTGGATTTCAACTCCCAGAATTGGACTTGTGGACTTCAACTCCCAAAAGCAAAGGTGGCTGAGGAATTCTGGGAGTTGAAGCCCACAAGTCTTGAAGTTGCCAAGGTTGGAGACCCCTGGACTACAACAGTGAGAATTGTATCCTTTATAGAGTGCAATTACGCTTGAATTGAAGCATCA
Organism: Stegonotus admiraltiensis; assembly: GCA_032468215.1. Taxonomy (NCBI): domain Eukaryota; kingdom Metazoa; phylum Chordata; class Lepidosauria; order Squamata; family Colubridae; genus Stegonotus; species Stegonotus admiraltiensis. Next base: position 100,160 of record JANHZT010002858.1, on the reverse strand, counting down.
GACCGGGTCGAATGAATGAAATGGGACCTTACCAGTCAAAAATCAAGAAAATGTCTGAAAAAAGCCAGGTTTATTTAGAACTGCTTCATTGTACCTGTTCTAAAGGGGTTTTTTTTTTAAAAGAAAACACTCTCCTCTTAACATCTCTGAAAATCAGAGCTTGCAGTCTTGATACTAGTTCCTAAACTTACATGAAGAAACCCAAATCTTTCTATCTCTATCTGCCTGAACTGTGCTTTTCCACAGTAAGTGCCATTAATATAAAACAGGGATTGTTGTAATTCTTAGGATTTCAAGAACTTAGTTGGGGATGTTGGAAGTGGGAATGGAACGAGAAAGCAGCAGCACTAACAGCTAGCTTCTTGCAGCACTTTGAAGATTGTCATTTCAAGAAGAGAGCATGGTTTACTTGCATATCATATCAACCCAGAGAGAAGATGGGGAAAACAGCCAGAAAATTGTAGCAAATTCAGACCTATAAAGCGTTTAAATCAGAGTTTTTACCCCATGTCTGCTCGCTTTACTGGGGTTTTGTATTTCATATAAACTCTATGTACCCCACAAGGTTTTTAATCTTCTAAAATGGTTCTCACCTGATTTTTGAATGCTTTCTGTATTACATGATTGTACTTTTGTAAGACTTTATACAAAACACACCGATCAGTTTTCAACAAAAGGAGGTTTAGAATGGAAGGTTTAAAAATGATGCTCTTTTGAGTCTCTTACCATTACCGCAGAGTAAAACCAGCAATGCCTTAACAGCCAGGACCACGTCCTGATATAAATTTACCTCTTGAGCCAATTGGTGCCCTTGAGACACAGATTGTAACATTTGTAGAACTTCGGTGAGTAGACAGTACATTTTTGGAACTTTCAATCTGAGCAAAGGAATTCCTAATATCTTCATTCGCTGTTGGTCATTCTAGGGGCAGCTGTGTTTGTTCAAAATAGCCATTTTGATGTCCTGTAGTTCCTTTTCGGTTTCATGAAAATGGGCGTCTTTGAAGTGAAACGTTTTGTTACAAAGAATGGCCAGGATCCAGAGATCATGGCAGGATCTTTTTGGAGTACGTGTGTGTGTGTGTGAATCAAAAATTGCTAAATGTCTAGCACAGGGGTGTCAAACTCAATTTCATTGAGGGCCGCGTCAGGGTTGTGTTTGACTTTGGGGGGCTGTGGCCGGGGTGGGTGTGGCCAGCTCAATGTCACTCGGGGTCACCTCTGGAGGCCCAAGTCCTCTGCCAGCGAAAACAGGCTTCTGAGCTCTGTTTTCAACTGCGATGGCCTCCTGCAACCCTCTGCCAGCAAAAACAAAGGGAGGGAGGGCCACACACAGCCCTCCTGAGCTCTGTTTTCGCTGGCAGAGGCACCGTAGGACGGTCCTTTGCTGTTTCCAGGCCAGATGTAATCACCCCGTGGGCTGGATCCAGCCCCAGGCCTTAAGTTTGACACCCCTGGTCTAGCAGAGTGCTTGCATGACAAAGAGGAATCCATTCTTAAAATGTGAAAAGTTCCAGTAACCATTTCTCTCATTAAACGAATGTAGGTTGACATCTCTGGATTCTTGCATAGACATTCACATTTGGACTGTAGAAGCTACGTGACCTTAACTTTAGCTGTGTCTGGGTACCATTTACATAATTTGAATATCATTGTGGGGGGAAAAAAAAGATTTACAAGGGGGAAGAATTGAATGAATTTCCTTAAAAGATACCAAGTAGTTGGTTTTTGCCATCCAGTTACTGTATTGAAACACGAAGAAAATACAGTAACTTTTGGATAATTTGCAAACATAATAAATGTGAAGATAGAGGTTTAAGACCCTTTAACTGTACTTCAAAGTTTTGAAAAAATATGAAGCATTTTAATAATTCTTTGAAGTTATAGTTTCAAGTTTTTGCTACATGTGCTTCTAGAAGTGAAGTCCATCTCTTCGCATGGTTTGAAATCCATATCCCCCCCCAAAATTAGATGTCTGTCTTATTACACTAAATATTGTGTAAAGATCAGTTAAAAATCATCTGTGCATGTGCCTCAGAAGGCCTGTTCCTTTATTTTTGTGCCAAAGCCTCAAGACATAATGTGTGTTGTAAAATAACACTCTTTTCAAAGGCCACTTCAACCATGGCAGACTTCTGAGCAAGAAGGGTTATAAGCTGTCCAAAATCAAGTCATTAAGAACCTGCTAATTAAATGTACTGTGTTTGGCTTTCATAGTGGAAGGTTTTCTGTGTAGGCGATATGTCCATATGGGTTGGAGACCCAGATTGAACAGAGAGATGATTTTAAATATGGTCTCATTGTGATAACCTCATTTTATTTGAAAAGATGTACGTGCTTCAGGTGGTATAAAAGGAATGCAGTAGTTTGGATTCCTCACCCCAAAGTTGCCACCACTTACTAAAATTAATGGACAAAAAAGTAAATTGCAGCTAATCCACCTAATTAGTTTGGTAACGTATTTTTTTTTGCTTCTGAGTGTTATCTGTATGATTACACCTGACATCTGATTTTTTTTAAATATCTCCATCCAAACCCTTTTCATCAGAAAATCCTGATGAAATCAGATTGCTGTAAGTTGTTTCCAGTAAGCAGTTAAGATGATGATGATGATGTATATGCCATGAGAAATGACATTTTAGAGTAATTAGGTCACTCCATTTTTTGTCTTCAGAATCCCAAATTGTGGCTTCAATTTGCCAGAAGGATATCCTTTGTGCCAGTTATGGTTAGTTTTATTCTGTACATTCTGTACATCTGAACTTACACCACATGGATATATGAATCCCTGAACTTAATGACCAAAAATGGCACCAATCTATTTAGTGATGGGAAGAGCTGAAATAGCATAATTTAGGGATTTGCTAATCAAATCCCTAAGTTATCTCAGATAATTCTTCCTAAATCTGATCTGTGCTAGAAAACACATGAGGTTATCTTGGCCATCATCTCTGGTTGCTGGGACATATTTTTCATTAGACAACGTTGGGGTACCCCTACATGGCTCCAGCTCAGGGGTGAAATCTACTTACCTTCCTTACTGGTTTGGAAATGCACGTGCCGTGCACGTGCATTCACTTGGCTTGCGCATGCACACATCACATCACATCTGTGTGGACCCTCTGCGCAAAACCTGTGCATGCGCAGAGAGTAAAAAACACATTACTTCCTGATTAAAATCAAGAAGTAACGACACCCAGGCACCATTGCTACTGGCTCTCTGAACCACTGGCCACAATCACTACCGGATCGCCTGATCCGGTCCGAACCGGGAGAATTTCACTCCTGCTCCAGCTATATAATTGGTAGATAAGGATGAAGATAGGAAAGGTATATATAGAGCTCTGCAGGATTGGGACTGAGGAGAACCCTGTGTCATTCATGGCCATTTGTTTGTTTCATCAACATTTTTTTTTCTTTTGAATAACATCTTTAATCTGGCTTTCTGCACCTTTGATCAATCAGACTTTTAAAAGAATTTGATTTCCTAGATTATGGTAAATGAGATTCATACACTGATCTTTGTGTGTGTGTGTGTCTTTGGTGGCTGAACTGGGTGAGCTATTGGCAGTTCCCACAAAGTTTCTATCGCTTTGCCAAGTAAGCTTAACCCTTGAATTCTGTGCTTCACTGAGAAAGCTGTTTATTTTCTTTGGGTGGGGCGGTTGGGATAGCCTTGCTCGCTTGATAGATGTATTTATCCACATACCTGAAGTTCACTCTGTTTCGGTCTTTCCTCCAATAGTAAGAAGCTTGAGAGGCATTGATTCAGAACTGGAGATGGTTATCCAGTTTCCATTTTCATGAAACGTGTAGACCTTCTCATTACTGCGTAGGGAAATCTGAGCCTTCCTTTTACTAATCAGCTGCGTACTTCATCTTGGGGCCTATGTAGCTTTGGACAGGATAATTTACTGGTAAAAATACGGTACTGTTTATATTTAATTTGAGTATATAATTTCTATCTGTGAGGTCGAAGATAGAAATCAAGGTGCTTCAGGGGAAATATCACTTACCCCCTTATGGACTGCATTTGTTACCTGAATGTATTCAGAAGGTACAACTTTTGAGCTTTGTAATCGAAATTGAATCTCTCGCCACAAATCTTGTAGATTGAAATAATCAATTTGGGGCTACTTCCCTGGCGTGTCCTACCCAGATATACTCTGTGAAGATGATCCTGCAACATTGAAATTCAGTAGCAAGCACCCTTGTGGTAGGGCTGCCCAAAAGTCCTCAGCTTTCTCCTAACGATAAGAAGAAGAAAAAAAAACCTACTGTGAGAATAAAAGGAGATAGCTACTACTGTGAGAATCGCAATTAGAGTTTATCGGAATATTTTTTATATGATAGTGTATTTTTATAGAGAGATGTATATAACGCATACACGCGCACACATCCTGTAGTCTCTTGGGAGTCTGTGATTTAAAATATAGCATTGCAGTCACAATCATTTTCATGGCATTGGAAGACGAAACGGAGCCAAAAGCTGCTAAAAGAGTAACAAGAAAATGCAAACACATTGTCTGTCTGATTATTTTTCTAGAGCGCTTTGAAGAGAATATTGTAAAACTGTTGCCTAGATTAGTTTTCTGGGATAAGAACATCACTTAAGAATAAAACAATGACGTTACATTCTAATTGCTGGCGAACAGCGTTCAAGTGCACTTTTTAAAATTACACTTCCATCTTTTTGTTTAGACTTGAAATTTCTAAAGCGTTGTGCGGTGTGTGTGTGTGTGCGTGTGCGCATGTATGTGTATGGGTAACCACTAATACAGACCTTTTTGTGCAAAAACGATGTACATAAAACAACTTCTAGTTGTTAATCAACCAGATGTCATGTTTCTGTAACACCAACCACTGTGTGAATTTGCAACCGGGCTAGGGTGTTACGAGTAAAACCTGTCATTCCAGTACTGTATGAAGATTTTTTCCAATGTGTAAGATCTCCTTTACATCTCCTTTAGCTTAATCTTGTCCATCCAATGCCAGCTGTTATAATAAAGTCTTATTGTACCATTTTCAAAGAAAGCATGTTTACTAAGATGTGTTAAATAACAACTGAGTGAAATTTCAAAGTTAGCTAGCTATTTGAAAAGTGTTTCTTTTTCATGCTTTGTGGGGGGAAAAAAACAACCCCAAACAATTGGATACCTGTAATATGTTGTTTTTTAATCAGGGATGGGCAGACTTAAAAAGATCAGGAGTCATAACTCAGCCTGCCCCTTTTGAGCTCTTGGAAGAACGTAGAATTTCCCCCCCAGTCCATTTGGTGATGCCGAGAGGGGTCTTTTGTGAGGCTGGGGCTAGATACTGGAAGCTTTCCCTTATCTTGCTATGGCCAAATGTGAACAATTGTGTGAAATCACATCACGAAAATATATGTTACATTTTTGCTAGCAAATCTCCTAATTTACTGTAAATTACGAATCCATGGATGCCCAAAGAATTTTCTACCCCATTACCACATTTCGTAGAGCAGTAATTATTTCGGTAGTTCTCATTTTGGGCCAAATTGTCTCTGCATCTGTAAACGTTATGCTATTTCTAATTGTTTTGTAATACTTGAAAGTTTTATGCAGTTGGACCTCTGTATTTTCAGACTATGATTGGGGCAATATAGCAATATTCTACAAAGGAACGGAGTAGTTTCTCAGTAATTGGTTAAACTAAGCTGCATCCTGAGGAACACTGCCACAGTCCTTGGTTTCTGCCAAACTTTCACGATACAGATTAGCCCACCACAAAGACTAAATTATTCTCATATTAAGCTATAAAATGGCATGTGTGCTTGGGCTTAAGGAATTGTGTGAACCCAGCTGCTCTTCAACTTTTCATGGATTAACATATGGGAGGCAAAAACCACAATTTATCAAGACTCAGAACTTTCTGAGGGCAGCACAAGAGTATGGCTAGTTGTTTCAAACTAGTTTGATTTATATCCTACTGAAAGCCTCATGTTGCAATACTTGTCTTAAAAACTTATGTATAAAAGAGACATAAGGAAATGTAAAGCTGCCCATTTTGTCCCCTTGGGATTTGCTAGTACCTCACAAGACTACTTAAGATTTTCTTTAATGTGCTTTTGAGCAGGCAAAGTAATGGCAAGACGTACCAGGCATCTCAAGGTTTACAGCCCTGCCATGCTGGGTTTTTCAGGCCTCCTTACCCAATTATTGGTTATATGCGGCACACCAAATCATACATTTTGGCAAACCATTTATTGAAGCACTATTTACACAACACCTACAGCGCAACCTGATAAAATTGCCTTTATACTTCAGTGCAAATAAACATCGCCTGTAGTGAACTGTGAATGTACAGTTAGAGGTTCCTCCAGGTTTTTCTGTAACAGTTGTCCCAGACTAGAGGAATAAATCTGAAATAAAGCTGTAGCTTTCATTTTAGTGTCAGGCAAAAAACAACAACAATAAAGCATGAAACAAATGAAAGGCATAGGAGATGGATAAAGATGTTGGAGAAGAATCCGTTAGAAGAATTGGTTGCATTCACAATAAACCATAAAACTTCTTCCAGAAGTGCCTGGTGATTCCTCTATGGCCATGCTTGCAGCTTCTATGGCAGATCATGGCACGTATCAACTTTGCTGATAGTCCTAGGGCAGTTACGGCCTTCAGAGGTGGAAATCTGGTATTGCTGTTTGTTGCGTTAGCTTCCTGAAAGTGTCCAAAAAACGTATGTTAGAGCAGCATAATGCTTTTAAAATATAAAAACAGAGTGAAAATTATCACTCGAATTCAGTCCATCGATGCAGGAAAAAAATTCATCTGCCATTTCAGATGTTATTTAAAACATCCTTTCTCAACTGAAATTATCAAAATTGAAGCAAGGCAGGAAAAGCATACATAGAGAAATTATTATTTCAGTAAGCTTTCAAAATTTAAAATTTTGCTTCTAGCAATGCACCTGTGGTTAATAGTCTCCATTTTTAATTTCAGCAAATTAAAAATCACTGGAGATTCTTTAAATTGCTTCTTAAATGAAAATGAGATACTTATTTGAAGAACCTGCTGCTACGAGTACATCTTGAAGAAGGCTCTGGAAAGCCCTTTAACTATCTCTAATATCTGCTTTTTCTGCATAAGAATCTCTACTTGGGTTTTCATTTTTTTTAAAAAAAACATAGAATCAAATAGACTTGCTTCTGTACATTGTACAAAATGTAACAAAATATGCCCTTACATAAACAAAGAACTGTTTTCAACCATGTTAAAATACACTAGAATCACTGCCTGAATAGCCAAATTTACTTTTAAGGAGGTTCATTTCCATCTTGGCATTAGTTCTACCTTTTGTTCTCTATTGCACACATACTCAGCTTGTTATATTATCACATACAGAGTATGATAGGAAGAAGTCATAGGGGCCATGACACACTATTAATAACCACAACAAAGCCATTAATTCTGTTTTTCAGTATTTCTTACACCAGTGAAACTTGAGTTTTAAGTTACGAGGCAAAAATCCAGTAGCAGTTTTTAAAGGATTAAGACTGGAAACCAAAGGGAAAGTTTTGATTTCGCAGAAGACAAAATGCATTTGTTTAGAGGATGTTTTACACTGGTTAATAGTGAACTCTGATTCTGCCTATTTGTTGAACAATTTAAGCTTTGCCCATGGTTTTTCTATTATTATTTTGCTTTATAACAAATCTAGGCACTCATCATTTTAGATCAGGGGTAATCAACCTTTTTATACCTACCGCTCACTTTTGTATCTCTATTAGTAGTAAAATTTTCTAACCGTCCACGGGTTCCACAGTAATGGTGATTTATAAAGTAGGGACAATACCCCTACCGCCCACCATGAAAGCTGGAACGCCCACTAGTGGGCGGTAGGGACCAGGTTGACTACCATTGTTTTAGATAATTCCAACCCAGGGAATTTTGCACCTTACAGGTGTGTACTGTAAATACCTGGAGAAACCCAATGCCTTCCAAGGACTATAACAGAACTGCAATATGCGGGAAGACTTAATTTTACCCTCTCCAATTATAACCTCTTGAGGGAAACCGTTAGTAGTCATCAGTCATCAGAGCCTTGGTAGTACAGTGGACTAAAACACTGTTATTAACATCTGCTGCTTGCAATTACTGCAAGTTCAAATC
>JANHZT010002857.1:159729-172077 GCA_032468215.1 Stegonotus admiraltiensis | reverse complement strand
GCTACTGGTTCTCTGAACTGCTCAAAATTTCTGCTACCGGTTCTCCAGAACCTGTCAGAACCTGCTGGATTTCACCCGTTTCTAAGTAATACACATGGAAACCCTCAGTACCATTAATTCAGAATGTGTGTGTGTGTACATTATTTTGCTGTCTCCCTATGTGTAATTAATATTGCCCTACAAAGCCCCCTTAATCAGAATAAGGCATCAGAATGCCTTCTGGAGCTGCCACAGGAGTACTAATGGGAGACTAAAATGAGGCATAGAGTGAGAGCTTAATGCCAGAGGCAGCTTGTTCCCTCCCTCCCTTCTTTTGCATTGTCCCCAGGGATGATATGTCCGTTAAGCAAAATGCCGGGCTTAACAGTGCACAGCCAGCAACAAGGTCTGTTGTGGCTCAGAGTAAGTCTCCTTGGCGGTGTTTGTTGTTGTTCGGATGGTGCAGGGAACTTGGCAGATGCAGAGCAGCCTGTTTCCCAGTTGGTCCAATAGTCAGGAAAATCTCACAGCCTGTGGAGGAGACAGGCTGACTGAAAGAGCCAGCCAGCTCCACTGCAGATAAGTTAATGTACACAGAGTGGACATAAATTACCACGACCCACAGCGGCAGGACATTGGCCAGGGCCTGTCAGAGAGAGGACAAACGTCGGCAAGCTGTGCGTCTCCCTGACATTTACCTCTAGATAGAGCTGCGTATTGCCCTACAAGGAAGGACCTCTTGGAGCCAGAGTTTCCTTGAAAACAGCTGCGTGTCCCTGACACCTACAAGCTAATGCAATTTTAATCAGAGGAATTAGTAGAGGGCGCTGACTGTTTTTCCAAGCTATTTGCATGGGAGCAACATGCATATTCGCCTACTTTGTGACATGATTGACATTTCCATTATATAGCTTTATCTGAAGCCCATATTTCCTCTTCTTCCTCTCCATAGATCATATTTTTTTTCATCTCTACCCACAAACCCTACCCTATGGATCAACATTTAGATAACAACTTTGAAAATGAAAAGGTTTTTTTTTCTACAGAAAATAATTAATGTCTCAGATTAAAACCAGACAATAATTTTGGTGGGTGATCAATTTAGGGTTTGCTGTAAATTCTGAATCATATTTCTGGATTACTATGAGCTACACAGTTAATATGCTTTGCTGGTTCAGATGTACATCCCTATTTGTCTCTATTGTTTTAAATCAATCACTCTGCCTGAGTTGTATTTATCTTACAAGGCATGGAACATTGGTCAGAGAAATGGGCTACATCACTATCTTTACCTGACTTGTAGATAGCCTGGTGCAATCTAAACTTTATCAAACATGAATGCAACTGCAAAGCAATTTGCAAATATTCCAGTGACCCTAAAAGCAAAGGATGCTTCCTGGAGCCATGTTTCCTAAACACATTGATAATAACTTGCACTGGTTTCAGTGTCTGATGCAGAATGAAAGAAAGCAAAAGCTCTGTAGGTTCTAGTACATGTAGGATATAATACTAACTATGCTTTTTGGAGGATGGAAGGGCTTATGAAAGAATAAGCCATCATAAAATCCATGTGATTTTATTTAAAGATACCTAAGCACCTATGGAAGCAAACTGTTGCAAATTGAATTTAATGGTGAAAGTCACCATGTGCACAATTATTGTATCAACTTTTCCCAGTCTACTCTTTTCATACCTGGTCCTCTCTCTCTATTTTCAGGTAGCTTCTACCAGTCCCACTCAGCACAGCCATAAATTGTACTGGATGGCAGCTGTACTTCAATTGAGTTGGAGGGCAGAGCTAGTTAGGATTGATCCATAACTCTGAGTACCTTTTCCCACTGATGCATTGAAATACTATCAACCTATCTCTGAGTAAATCAAAATTATACTAGCATGAAATTTGCTAACCCCTTCACTGATTCTTATCCTGCCTCTATTAGTTCTGTTCCCAGTGATGGTCTGTCATTTAATTTCTCTCCATGGTGATGGGTGAGAAAGCCTTGTTGATTTAATACATCCTGTGTCTGCCCCTGGAGAGTGTTGTAGTTAGGAGAAAATGGTACTTCAATACCAATCCAATTAAGGATGATAGAAGCTTGTCTCACTCATGGCTGAAGGTGTGATGAAGGGACACAGCAGGGGGTGGGGGAGGCGAGTTGTTGCCAGGGAATATGGTTGAGGAAATGGCCCTCACGACAAACTCATTTGAAAATCATTTTAGCAAATTACTATTCCAGTGTTCTGTGTTTAAACAGGATTTCCCCTTCCAACTCGTTAATAATTAACTCGTTGCAAAGTTATTATTATCAAATCTAACACTGAAGGTCATGGAGAGAATAAAACACGTATCTGAAATGTAATAAATGGCAGAGCTGTAGTTTACCTTAATGAGACTATCACATCTTAACATCATTTCAACATTTCTTTGCCTTCTGGCAGTGTAAGCAAATGAGGCAAAGCTATTCCTTTGGCACCAGGTGGTGAAATGCAAGAAGAAAAGTGAACCCCAATGACGCTTTGTGTTGCATATGCCCTTCAAGTACATTAGGAAGCCTTTTGTTCTAATATTTAGACAATGCCCAGAAACAAACTTATAATCTTATCACTGTAAGGAATAAATTTACTCTTTTATGAAACTTGGTGGGGCTTGTTAATCTCCGTAGGATAATTTATGGGTAAAACTTTTCTACATTTTCTGTTTTGGTTTGATTTTGGAGTTTCATTGTGTATAGTCTCTACTATTCTAGTTTTGTAGTTCTGCCAAAATATTCCTTCAAGGACACGTACACAGACCAGGTGTGCCAGACTTTCTATGATAGGATCTAGGCAATCTTTAAAATACTAATAAAAGAGTTGCTTCCGAGCAAATGCTCCTAGTACTAATAATAAAAATACATTACAGGGAGTCTTCAACTCACGACCACAATTGAGCTCAAAATTTCTGTTGCTAAGCAAGACAGTTGTTAAGAGAATTTTACCCCATTTAACAACCTTTCTTGCCACACTTCTTAAGTGAATCATGGCAGTTGTTAAATTAATAACAGGCTTGTAAAGTGAATCTGGCTTTCCCACTGACTTTGGTTGTCAGAATGTCACAAAAGGTGATCATATGACCCCGGGACACTGTAACCATCAGATATATGAGCCAATTGCCAAGTGGCTGGATTTTGATCACATGACCCCAGGGATGCTGCAATGGTCATAAGTGTGAAAAATGGTCATAACTCACTTTTTTCAGTGCCGTTGTAACTTTGAGTGGTTACTAAACAAAAGGTTGTAAGTCTAGGACTACCTGTATATGCACCATTAGGCTTTATGGGTTTGTTTTCTCTGCTAAGAAATGCTGAGAAAAACTGACATACCAAATTCTCCCCAATGAGCTCATAGTTGAGCAGAACCAGTCGTTCAGGCGCACATCCAACACTTTTGTCAGTGTACCAGGGGATAATGTATATACAGCTGAGATTCCAGAAAGAGACATATTTTAATTCCTCCCAAGAACTAAATGTGCTTTCTTGGCCAAATATTTAAATTGTTGCTTTTCATTGCACAACCTCTAGTGGTTAAAACCTGTAAAACTCTTTGAAAATAGACTGCCCTCAGCTTGTGTTGCAGTCATCCATGTGTCCCTTTTCTATTTCATGTTTTCTCATCTAATATCACAGAACACATTGGTTTCTGTTACAGGACACTATATAATAGCTAGCACTGTAGCCATTTCCCTACCATTGAATAAAATCACTATATATCCTCCATTTGTTTCTATCTAGAAACAAATAAAGTTATAACTAGTAGCCAGCATGGGTTTGTTAAAAACAGATCATGCCGAACTAATCTTATTTCAATCTTTGACAGAGTGACTAAATTAGTAGACCAGTGAAATACTGTGGACATAGTATACTTAGATTTCAACAAGGCATTTCACAAAGTAGACCACAACCTTCTGTACTTCTTGGTAAACTAGAAAAAAGTGGGATAGATAGCATCACCACCAGATGGATTTGTAACTGGCTGACAAAACCATATTCAGCAAGTAGTCCTTAATGGTACTACATCTACACGGAGGGAAATAATCAGTGGGATATCACAAGCTTACATCTTAGGCCCAGTACTCTTCAATATCTTAATAAATGACATAGATGAGGGAATAGAATGGGAACTCATTAAATTTGCAGATGACACTAAGCTGGCAGGAATAGCCAACACCCCAGAAAATAAGCTCAGGATCTAAAAATATCTTGACAGACTTGAACAATGGGCGTAGCAAACAACATGAAATTTAATGTGGAGAAAAGCAAGGTTTTACACCTAGGCAGGAAAAAAGGATACAAGTACAGATCAGGTGAAACCTGGCTCAAAAACAGTAACTGTGACAACAACCTTGGAGTCCTACCAGACCATCACTTAAATGTGAGCTAACATTATGTGGCAGCAGCAAAAACAGCTAATACAATCCTTGGTTGTATAAACAGAGGTGTAGAATCAAAATCATGTGAAGTATTAGTACTGCTTTATAAATCCTTAGTAAGACCACACCTGCATCTAGTTGTGGTCACTATATTACAAAAAAGATGTTGAAACTTTGGAAAAAATGCAAAGAAGAGCAACTAAGATGATTAAGGGCCTGGAGACAAAAATATATGAAGAACGGTTGCAGGAATTGGGTATGGCCAGGCTAGAGAAAAGAAGGACTAAGGTGACTTGATAGCTGTATTCCAGTATTTGAGGGGCTGCCACAAAGAAGAGGGGGACAATTTATTTTCCAAAGCACCAAAAGGCAAGACAAGAAACAATGGATCGAAACCAATGAAGGAGAGAAGCAACCTGGAATTAAGGAGAAACTTCCTAACAGTGAGGACAATTAACCAGTGGAACAGCTTGCCTTCGGAAGTTGTAGGTGCTTAATCACTGGAACTTTTTAAAAAAAAGACTGGACAGCCATATATCTGAAATGGTACAGGTGGAACCTGTACCATTTATAGAGGTGGAACTAGAAGACCTCCAAGTTCCCTTCCAGCTCTCTTCTGATTCTGCGTGTCAGCAAGAAAAAAGTATGAAATTTCTGTCCCCCTCACAAAGTCTCTATCCCTATCAAATTATGTTGTCCTAATTTCTGAATGTACCCACGATCATAAATGATGGGATGGATTGATTTTTTTTCTTCCGACTTTGTGGCCACCCATCTTTGGCACATTGAAAACTTTCACCGATCACTACACACACAGGGGTTGGGTGGAGTCTAATGTTGTTCTGCAATTCCAGACTCAGCAGAAGCTTCTGTAGGTGGGCTGATTAGTCTCTTCGGCATCTGGGCATTACTCAGCTTCAAAACCATCTGAATAAAGAAACTGCCTCAGAGTGGGAGGATAATCCTAGCATCTTTGTGCAACTCACTAGGGCTTGTAAACCTGGATAATTGAAACTGACTGGTTTCTTGACATTCCTGTCTTTTTGTTCACTGGGAAAGTGATGGAAATAGACAAATACAGGAAACTGCTATAAAGTCAACAAAAGCCCAATTTAACACCATGTGGTGTTTTCAAGACTCTGCAATGAGGAAATCAAGACTGCCTCAGAGAATATAAAGACCTTCCATTTCAAAGTTGTGGAAGTATGCACTCTCTTCTTCCCAAAGTAAAATACTAGAAGTCTACTATAATTCATTGGGAGCCTAGTGAAAAGTTTGTTTTAAAAAAGATGGGGGAGAGATGACAAGTGTGAAGCACACTTGGAAAATTTAGTGCTAATGAAGAAGACAAGTACCTTACTCTAAGAAAAACGGTTGTGGCAACCTCTCTTGGACAGAGAAAGAGGCGTGCCTGAGCCTCCCAGTGTTTTCTAGACACTCCTCTGATCATACCTACCATTGAACCTCTTATCTTGTCTCCATAACAATAGAGAGGAAAGCATCACAGACTGAAGCATTGAAGCCGTGGTGAAACAATATTGGCTTAAGAAGAAAGGACACCTTTATTCAAAGTTAGAAAATGATTATTTATGACTATTTAACTTAAGGCAGGGGATGAAATGTGGACAACATTGTATGATCAAGGGGAAAAGCTAGGATTGTGAGGATTATCAGGGTAGTGCCTTGATAAACTGCTAAAGGGGGCAGGGCTTGAGACTTACCTCATATACAGCCCCTTGACAAAGGAAAGCACATTATCGGGTGGGAGAGTTATAAATACTGAGCAGTTATTTTCTTACAAGATTAATATTACTCTGCAGATATGTACATTAGATATCAATAAACAGTCAGGGGCATTCAAGATAAAATCAACAAACGGAAAAGATGGGGACTGGATAGATGTTGAGAATATCTCCCTCCTAAAGTTTTATACCTTCTTTATGAAAAATTCAAGGCTCAAAATACAAGTAGAAAGCTATTTTGCAATAAGCTCTGATTTCTTCCTAGAATTAATGACTAAACGAGGCAACATATTCAACATATTCTGTTGTCATTATCAGAAAATATCACCCCTGCTGAATTCTAGAGAAAAATTCCTAGTATTTGTGATCAAGGTTAGAAACAGCCAACACCATAAACAATCGACACAAAATAGACTTCTCATCAGCAGTGGAGCTTGTCTTTATGCTTTCCTAGTGGCTGAGCAGATAGAAGATAACAATGGAAGAAAAAGAGGATGTGTTAAAAGGAACACCCAGACACTATAATTTGGTAACTACATAGCCATTAAATGTTGACAGTTTGTGAACTGTAGCCTAGAAGTCTAATTACCTATACATATCTGACACCATTTGGGATCACCAAGAATCAGGTATAAATTTCAAGATAAATTTCATAAAATATGAAAGCTGTCTTAAGTTACCCCTGATACAGTAGGCTCTTTCTAATGGTGATGTAGTCAGTCATTTATACATGACTCAGAAACACTCTGACTGGTGAGAAACAGAATGTTATTTTTAAACATTTATAGGACTCATAAATGCTTTCCAGTTCTTATCTGTGCAACAACAGTTATTGTTCTCACTGTTCAGATAAGACACAGAAAAACTGAGTCAGTGGCTTGCTTAAGACCATTCACGGAGTCCTTGGCTGGCGATATCTCCATGCTTTGTGCAACTGATTGCTAAAAAGTCACCAGATTTTTGCCACTATTTCTTGCAGCATAAATTGCTTTAACGCCTTGGTCTAAGATATAAAGCACAATGGTAATGGTTCAGTTCAGACAAAATGATAAGCCAGATCAAGAAAGTCATAATATGGGAAAGCAAAATGTGGACATAGGGTGTATTTTATTTATTTTATTTTATGTATTAAATTTATATAGCTCCACATCTCACCAAAAACAACTCTGAGCAGTTTATATTTCCAAACACGTTTTAAAGGGCTGGTGTTAAATTTTAAAATATTTAACCAACAGTGTACACCTTTTGGTGCTCAGGGTCATTTCAATGGGGCAGAAAACTACTATGAAATTTCAGCAATCCAACCTTGAAATGTGTCTACTTACTCAACGAGGTTATTGAGGGTACATAAAAGAGTATTAGGGACTATAGGTGCCTATCCTATTTTAATCAGTTTAATCCCAGTTTACTAAAAAATATCCAAGTCATCTTAACATCTGAAGCTTTGCTCCTTGTTTCAAGAGTGACATAGTGACAATCAGGCATAAGAAGAGATATTTTCTGTGGCTGGCTTGATAAAGCAGAATGAGCCACCTGCTAATGAGCTTCCATCCTTTAAGATAGGGGTCTCCAACCTTGGCAACTTTAAGACTTGTGGACTTCAACTCCCAGAGTTCCTCAGCCAGCAAAGCTACTGCTTTAAGATGTATTGTTTGTAAAAGCAGAGGCATTCAGGAGGGGGTGCATCAAAAGTCAACATGATGGTTGGGATGTACATAGAAAGGGGTGGCTTCAACTGTGTGGTTGCAACTGCTGTCTTTAATTTTTGACCCCTCACCTCTAGATACCCATCTAAAATGCACTTGATCATCTTGCTGAGAAGAAGTTCTTATTTTTTTTAAGATGACTGATTTTGGTTAAAGTATTTGAAAACCATATTTTTTCTGCTTTCAGTATATTAGATTTAGAGGGAAAAATCAACCAAATGATCCTGTTTATGGTGCAAGAAAGTGGTAGATCCAAGTTAGGGCAGAAATCTGTTTGTGAATTCTTCCAGAGTGGCAAAAAAGGATTAAAGCAAATGAAATAAAATTGAAAAGTGGATAGCATAGCCACCAGGCAACAGATTAAGACTTATCAGTTAGGACCAGGCTTTTTTAAAAAAAATATTACATTTATTTGTTGCCCATCTCACCCCACTGTCTCTTTATGTCTTAAGTAAAAAATAAGTTTATTTCAACTTGCTATGATTTATTTTTAAGTTAAATTTGTTCCTAGAGCTAGATGTCAATAATTTATTTTGTTGGTGTCTAGCAGATTAGAATTCACTGCAGAAATATAAATTTTAGAATGACAAAAAATATAACGGTCTCCTTTGTAACCATAAGAGGCACAATAATACATTTCCTTGATGATGGAAGCACTTTTGAAAGGATCACGCAATCTGTGTTTTACAGAGACAAATGAAGTTATGGTACAGTTGTTGATTCTCATGATTCGAAAAATGAAATTTTGGATGCAGTCCCACCTTCTAGCTTTATGCCTGTCAGGAATAGGATCTATTAGTTTTTAAAAGAAATAATAATAAGGACAAGCAGCCAAGGAGAGCCGTGTGAATTGGCTTTCAATCAATGTTTTGTGTTTCTTCTTTTACTACTTTTTTGTAGTGTTTTCTTAATAAAAGAAATGAGATTTTTCCCTCTCCAAGTCCCTTTTGCTTTCTACTTTTTCATGGGGTGAGGTTATAATATCTTGTAGCTTTCCTTTCCTCATAATGGTCTGTACCCAAATAAAAATCCAGATCATCCATGGGATGACATTCCTCAATAATACAAGAGAAAAGAAAGAAATTAATGCCATATTTTAGTTGCTGTATATCTTCAAATGTGTCACAAATGATCTCTTAAACAAATTAAGAAATCCTGAAATCTAGAATAAGATAATATATGTATTAGGCTGAGTGTTTTTGGCTCTGTGGCTGTAATAAAGATTGATTATTTGATTGGGTTGAACATGTCATAAGTCAAACTTTTAAGATGGGACATGGAAAGGAATCGGGGGAGATGACATGCTTTGTAAAATGCTATTTCAGGTTCAGTTTGTTCCCAGATCTCACACCATAAAGAAGTTTATGACTGACTTCCCCCACTCCTGATATTTAAAAATAAAATCACATATTGCAACTCAGATTTATCTACACTTAGGCAACATGTTGCTAATAGAACTAAAGAGGAACTAAATCATTTTGCTTACATTAACACAGCTGGATATGAATTTTTGGTAGTTATTAAATTTTTTTTTAAAAGGATTTTGCTTATGGAAAGAAAACTTCCTGGGCTCTTTTATTCAGCACAATATTGTCAATAGGAGCAATTCTTAACCAATAAGAATAACATTCACTTTAAGCAGTTGAACTTTGCTGTAGTAACTTCCTTAGAAATGATTTTCAGATCAGATAACATTTGGGTTCCTTGTTATAACAATGTAAATCATAATATTTACTTTGGCTTGTTGCTCATCAGTGATTCAGCCTCATCAAACCACTTTGATGATATATAGAAAGGAATTATAAAATACACGGGAAGCAACATCTTGCTTATTATTACTAAAATGGTGTTCATTACTCTTTTTTTTCTGCAATGTCTTCTATATTTCTAGTGATGATGCAAAAATTCTTTGGCTTATCAGAATGATTCCTTTTAATTAGTGAAAGTGAGATGGCCAAATTCCCAAGCTGTATGATTCTTTCTTAATCACAGTTCAATAGATACTCCTCAGGAATATCAGTAGATACTCCTCAGGAATATCAGTAGATACTCCTCAAAATATTTTCAAACTGAGAACCATGACAGTACAGCAGTTCTACACAGCCTAGAGATGACTACTAATGAACGAATTAGGGTCAACACAAATCATTCAATCTGTACTGTTGTCATGCTTGCTAATACGATTAAAATGTTTTATTTATTTATTTATTTATTGGATTTGTTTTCATTTTTGTAGCCAGTTATTACCTACTATATTCCTGTTTGCTTCACATATTATATGAGATCATATTATATATCATATATTATGCACATTCCTGTATTTGATTCCTTCTCTGGTAACACATAAATGTTGATGTAATCTTTCTTTGGTTCCAATACCTATGGATGTATTGGCATGGGACTATCATTTAAAATGCTAAGTTATACAAAAAAATAAGAAAAAATTTCCAACAAAATTGGTAATGTATCACTATAGCGTCAACAATCCAAAGGACTTTCTCATGACTTTGTTAATATGCATGCTTCCAAGCCTTCAGTACAGGATTATGGCTTATGTTGACTGCCAATGACGAAGTTGTCATCTACCTTAGTGGCTACTTTGGTGATTGCAGCTGTCCAACAAAAACAACTGCAGAATCCAGATCTCATTTTGACTTTAAAGGGCACACAAGGAGAGATTTAGTATGCTTTCAAAGCTTTTAATAACAGTCTAGCATTGGAGGAGAGATAAAACTCATGTAGTCAGTCATTCTATGAACAGAAGTCTCTTTGGTAGCCCAAGCCAATATGTGCTTGTGTTCAGCTAGGGCAGAAGAACAGACATGTTGCACAGCCTAAAACAGCCAATAGGAACTGGACAGACTCCAGACCCTCATCACATTATCGGCAATACTGTTAATCAATTACAGTACATATAACTTGAAGTTGCCTGTGTAATGAGCTTGGGATGAGTTGAAGGTAACATTATGAGGTAAGTCTTTTAAAAATGTTAAGTGGGGTATTTTCATGTTGTACTTAGCAGGATGTGTGATGAAGCTTAAGTTGCAGGTGATGTTCTAGGGCAGTGATGGCAAACCTATGAAATATGCATCACCTTTGACATGCCATGATGTTTTGGGTGAATACGGTGCTTGGGATATGGTGCAAGGCAACCTTTTTGATTGGTAGTGGTGGTGCTAGAACTGAAGTCTCTACTACAGGCTCAGGCTCAGCACTGCCACAAGTGCTGTTTTTCAGGGGGCATAAAGGAGATAGAGAATTGTTCCTCTTTTGTTCAGTGTATACGAGACATGCCAGCAGAGGCAAGTTAGTCACTTTCTTAATTTGTGACATGCCAAGCCAAAAAGGTTTGGCATCACTGATCTAGAACAAATGAGTTAGCACATTTTGTAATTATTCCTGTGTTTGTCAAACAAACTTCTTTATGTAAAAGAGAGATACAAAATGCTAAAAAAAAATTTAAATGGAATAATTGCATTTAAATCTGATTGTTACTCAGATCCATTGAATGTATATGATATTGGTTCATTCTGTAGCTACTAACTCCATTTGCGCATTATGTGCATATATGCATAACACTTGAAAACAGTGTTGGATATTTTATCTGCCAGGCATATTAAAGAGTCCCTGTAGCAAAAACCTGCATTAAATTTAATGTTCATTGTACAAAGCAAAATCCTAACCTATCTTTACTGTTCCTTCTTGTACATATCATCAAAGCATTTTGCATAGGCCAAGTCATTGAGGGATGGAAAGCCAAAGTAAACAATGCTGTTTAAATTACTATGGCAAAGGGACCAAAATTTTATCCAAAATTACAAAGTTCTGTTCCAAAGAGGTTAGTGTAAAAGGTTTCCACATTTTATGGAATTGGCTCACATATTACTTTTGATGATGTTTGTTATTCATTTCTGATTTAAGCATAATTTATTCTGTCAGTCTATGTATAGCTGATGTTTACAATAAGGAAAACCTAAAGCTTTATGTCATGTGAAAGTCCTATTTCTTACATGATTTTAAGGGAGTACTTCTCTGGCCTCTAAAAGAGCGCATATGATATGTTAGAGTTCACTCTCTAAGGTCAGAGAGATACTTCCTCCCTCAGAGGGGGACATCTGACATCAGATTGTCCTCTCAACCTCCTGCAGGAGTAAAGCCAGTTCTTTCTAAAGTTGGGAATTGATCATTGGACACCCCACAAAGAGATATGGCAAGAATTTTCACCTCTCTGGCTATCTGCCATCCTGCAATACACAAACTTTCATCATAGTTCTTCTGCAAGGAAGAACTACTGGACTTTACAGTTTAGAGAAAAGACAGGTAAGGAACATCATGATAGACTTATATAAAATATAATGCGTGGTATGTAAAACGCAGTAGGGAGATTTTTTCACCTTTGCATAATGTAACACAGGAAGTCATCGCTTGAAAATATGAAAAAGATGTTGAGACTCTAGAAAGAGTGCAGAGAAGAGCAACAAAGATGATTAGGGGACTGGAGGCTAAAACATAT
>JANHZT010002857.1:135692-151463 GCA_032468215.1 Stegonotus admiraltiensis | reverse complement strand
ATCGTTGTATAATCATATTGAACATTCTTACAAACTAAATTGTTATATATACTTATATCCTATTAACATAGTCAATATTTTATCCATACCAGTATTCAATACTCTTAGATTCCAATTAATCAAATTTCAATTTACATTCTTATTTCTTGTTTCGATTTCTATTTTCTAGCCATGTATAGAATCTATTCCACATTTAAAATAGGCAAAAGACAAGTTAAGTATCTCTGCCTTTACTTTATTACTTTGTTAGCATTTTGCTATATTCACTGAACAGCTAGTATATTGAATTTCCCACTTTCTTTTATATTTAACATTAAAATTAGAATTTTATAGGATGAGACATATATCAAAAACCATTTAGTTTAGAATCATTGTATGGCATATCCAAATAGATATATATTTTACTCCAACCCTATTTTAAATCATATTTAATAAGTACTTCACTGTCAGGTCCCTTATTTTTAGTAATTATAATAATACAGATTTTGATGGAATCAAATGTTTCCAAATATTCATCTTAGAGGACATAGAAATTAATAGATTATTGAATCCTTGTGAAAATGTAGGATGTTTGCATTTTAACCTTTAAAAAATGCCATGTGGTAGATGATTGTGTGTGTGTGTGTGTGTGTGTGTGTGTATCTCCCCTCTCTCCCTCTCTCTCCCTTCTCCCGCCCCTCCTGCGCACGCACACACACATATGTGTATACATACACCACTTTCTTGTATTATGTAATTAAATACAACATGCAAATGAAAAGCCGTTCAATTATTCAGCGTCAATGCAACACTGCATCCTCCAAGAACTGCAGTCCTTTCACCCTTTCCATTTCAAAGTCAGTGTGTATTGTTCAGTCTCTCTTTCGTTGTGCTTTAAAGAATTCTTTGTTTGGATTTGGATCAACAGACTATCATTAATTTTAATAGCTCTCCTTAGTATAATGTCATTCTCCTTATCTCTCTCTTTTCTTCTTTCCTTTGACTCTGTCTTTGAACATTAATCTGTTCTGCAGCAATAAGTATTCCCACTTGGGTCTGATCTTCGTGTTTGCATTGCCTGAGCCTAAACTTGATTGCAGATTTCTTCTGAGACAGTGACTTTTGTATCTGGAACACAAAAATAAAAGTCTTTGCCCTGTTTGGGGAATGTTTAGATCTGGGATGCTAGAGTAAATCCAAAGAGCTTTGATCTAAGATTAAATTTTCAGAGATTCTGTGAGAGTATGCAGTAGTACACATGGTCTCTATAATTCAAAGATCTCTAAGTATACTCATGTTCTTGTGTCTACAGGCTTTCCAGTTAATTTTAGTAGAAAGAGTAACATTGTGTAATTAATATGCAAAGATATCTGCATATTAGGAAGCTATCATATACAAAAGCAGGATATTGGTTGTTTTACATTAGCTTTGCCTTCACTAGGGATGAGAGGTACTCTCTTGTTATTGGCTTTCACTCATATTAGCCCAGTCAGGACAGCCAATAGCAAAGAATTAAAGGAATTACACGGCATTAAATTACCAGTCCTGATGTGCATTAATTTGTACGTTATAACTGGTACTTATTTTGTGATAAAAGTAAAATGTTTTCTAATCAGAGTTAAGTTTCCTTCATCTTTCTATATGTCAAGTTTTTCACAATAAGCAATTAGAAATGTTTACCATTTACATGCCTACATTTGAAAATTATTTTCTATTTCAAAAAGTCATTCTTGTCAAAGAAGGGAAGAAGTGTTTTCTGGATACATTATTTTTCATCAGAAATGGATATTTGGCAGTATAGGGAGTCTTTGACATGGCCAAAATTGGGACCAGAATTTCCATTGCTAAGGAAGGCAGTCGTTAAGTGAGTCACACTCAGTTTTACAATCTTCTTTGCCATGTGTGTCAAGTAAATCACTGCATCCAGCTTTCCCCATTGATGTTGCTAGTCAAAAGCTGGCTAGGAAGTTTGTAAATGGTGATCACATGACCCTGGGATGCTGCAAACATCATAAATACATGCTGGTTGCCAAGTGCCTAATCTTTGATCATGTGACTGTGGGGGATGCTGCAATGATTGTAAGTGCAAGGTCCACTTGTAAGTCATTTTTACATCACTTTTTTCATTATAACTTCGAACAATTCCTAAATGAATGGTTGTAAGTCGAGAACTACCTTAATATGATTTGGGGTGTTGAATTAAAGCAGTGGTGAAATCTAAAATTTGTTACTACTGATTCTGTGGGCATGGCTTGGTGGGGGGGTAATGTGACTGGGTGGGCGTGGCCATTTTTTTTTTTACTTTTAAAACCATTTTTTTCTACAACCTCTTCAGCAAAGATGTTGTAAAAAATGCTTTCAAAAGGCTCTGATGATCCCAGCTGAGTTGCCTGGTTGGCAGAGGCTTTTTTTCTTTTAAATGCCTCTGATGATCCAAGCTGAGTTGCCTGATTGGCAGAGGCTTTTAAAAGAAAAAAAGCCTCTGATAATCGCACGGCTCAGCTGGGCATGGGGGGGGCAGGGATTTTTGCTACCAGTTCTCTGAACCACCTGCCTCCATCACTACTGGATTGGGCAATCCGGTCCAAACCGGGAGCATTTCAACCCTGAATTAAAGCATACTCAAATCTAAATATCTGGTCTAAATTTGCTGGGATAATGGAAATACATATGTAAACAATTCAGCTCAGCCTATAGGACAGGTGTACAGCTTGCAGTAATCTAATTACAGTTGCTAAAAATTATTAGCAAAGCATCTCGTCATTTTCATGCAAAAATACATTTTTTGGCTAGAGTTAGCTCTAAAAAGTCCACCCTATAAAGAGGAAAATTAAAATGTAAAAAGCCAAAAAGCCAAGTGCCACTGACATATTTGATATTGGGCCTGTTTTGTATAGTGCCAATAACAAAAGCCCAGACTGCAGTCAAAATATCAGTCTAGGAAAGTACCAAATCACCTTGCACTGCTCCTCACGGGTGTTGTGACATGGCAATGATGTGATTACATTAATAACATGAAATTGCCTGCCTTATTTATTTAGGAAATCACTGCCTGGTTATTCGTAGTGACAGCCTGGCGCTCAGGGTGTAGAAGAATAAACCCAGCTGGTTGATGGCAATCCCAGAAAAGTCTATTTTTTCTGTCATTTGTAGAGGAGAGGGGAAGCAGTTGGCTACAAAGGAATAAACAGAAAGTTTTTCCCTTTTCATTGATGCAATAATTCACATATCAAGGCTGGGCTTACTATGTGCCATAGTTTCATGGAAAGAACCACTTGTATTGTAGTTGCAATGTCAACACACTCTGCCAAACCTTGTTCTGATTCTCAGTGAGAACCAGAGAAGAAAGGCTTCAGTAGAAAATTCAGTGTAGGAGATTTTAGCTTTGGGGGCCCATAGATCTGTACAAAAATGTGCAAAAATGTCTAAGCATCATAATAAATTGCTGAAATTGGCAGCCACAAAATGTTGGAGCGCCACCTTTTTCCTTGTGTCTATAGTTGTATATGTGAGTTGGATGAGTGGAAGAAGGAGGTGAGGATTTTATTACTCTCATAACCCTCCTGTGTTTTTCCATCTGGCATGGTGTTCTCTCATTCTTTCATATCACTTCCCCATTAAGATTCATCTGTCCGAAAGCTCTGCAGCTCTGTGATGTTAGCTTGAGAGCTGAGCTGATTTATTTCATTCATTTGTGCTGTTTCTGAAATCACAGCTTTTTCTGGCATGTCTACAGCTCTGTGAAGTTCACAGAGCTGCAATCCATTTGTCCATCTGAAGAAATTGTGTCTCCTCAAACTTGCCAACTTTTGAGTTTTAGGCCTTTCAGGAGGAAAGGTGGCTTAAGCAGCTATCCCACAAGAATTTCTGCATTTTTTAAAAAAATAGGACCAAACAAATCTATAGATTGTAAAGTTGTGGCTGGGGAGAAATGTGCAGCCAATTTATTTTGTACCTTTTTTTTGTGGAATGGAGATGAGGAATATTCCTCATCTCCATTCCACAAATGGAAGGATAAGGAAATGGTATCCATTCTACAAATGGTGGGATGTATAGAGCTTGGAATGGGGCAACGTTGATGCTTCTGGTTCTCTGGAAGCTACAGCTCACTTAGAGATTATTTACATTCACTAGCAGGAGATAGGAAGAGTTATTTTTATACATATTAAATAGAATGAGGTAAGTTTCTGAAAGAGCAGTGAGGAAGAGCTTCAGGAGTAGCACAAATGTAACCTACAATATCTTTGATCAGTTGGCCATCCATCCATCCATCCATCTGAAATCCTGAGTAGAACAATGTTGTAAGGCCAGCAGATGATTGCAAATATTAATTGTTATAACTAGAGTTCTGAATTCCCTCTCCCTTGTCTCTAACATGGATGTCCCATCTTAGGGAATCTATTGTGTAGCATCAATCATATTTCATTCAAGGGAAAATTCAGCCTCTTATCTGTTTGTTTCATGTTACTGAAAAGAAAACCATCTTCGTTTTTCCCCTTTTTTGTTTTTCAGCTTTCAGAGTAAATTGTTCCTACTAAGGGAGCAAAATCATTGAAGGAAATCACATCACCAGTGAAGGGAGCGCCAGCTCCTTTATAGTATTCTTCTCATCCTGTTTTTGGAGCCAATGGTCTGTCATTCATTGAATAAACAAGTACCTTATCACTTCATAAACATTTATTTAACCCTATTCACCTGGGTTTTTACCAGCTAAGAAAAGTGCTTGATGGGGGGTAGGCCCTTAGGCCTTAGCCTCCTGTGGTCAAGAGACAGATTTCTCTTCTTTACTCTGCTCAGCTTACTTATATAGAAAAGCTTTGGATGGAGCTACTGAATTTCATGCAGCTGAAGGGAGATGGGGGGCATTTCCATGCTATTCTCCTTTGGATAGGGACACCCAATTTTCCTGAAACCATCTTGCTGGTTCGGTCTCCTTGTTGAAGGGCAGGAAATGGCAAAACACTGTCAGCTTGTCTTCTTTTAATTGATGAGGCAGGACCCAGAATGCAGTTCCAAAGAGTGTATCCTGTACATAAATGCACAGACCAATATTTTTTGCCTCTGATATCATCAGAACATGGAACTGGTTAAGCATGTCCATTTCCTTAGCTCCCACAATATCCATTTTTCTCTCTGTGGACTTGTTTTATTTTTCTTTCATGGTGTTTCTCCCACACAATGAGGCCAATTTTTGTTCAAGACAAAGGAAACATAAACAGACACAGATTTGGAGTTAGCTCATGGCCTGAAGTCAGAAGGGGGCAGGGAGAGTGAAAGGGTGCCTGGTCACTGAGGCATTTTAACTATTAAACATCTGATTTCGACTAAGGCATCTTCTTACAGGTCGCCATCCTAATGACACTGCCTTCGAAGCACACCCCCACAATGAAATCGATGGATCTCATCCAAATAATTTAGGGAAACTTCGTTTAAACCAGTGGGATTTAAACATGTGTTTGCTTTGGGTCAGGCTGTAAGCTTTTAAACACATGATAACTTTTATTCTATTTTGTGTTTTTTGGCAAACTTTATAAAAGCAATAAAGTAAACTGCTATTTAAAAAAAGATTTTTAAAATATCTTCTCACTTCTTTTCCTTCATCATTTTTTTTTCTATTGACTTCATCTTCCTTGGCAATCATACATGAAATCTTGGCTTTATTTTTGACTCCTCCTGTTCTTTCATTTCAAATGATCAAACAATTTAATAATAATTTAAACTACTTTTTTATCAGAAGTGTGTGAGTAGTGACTCACTAAGATGTATCATGTACTTCAGCTCCTAGCAATACCATCCAGCATCACAAAAAATGAAGGATGCTGGGAAATGCAGTTTAGTGACATCAGGGATGGCCACATCTTACTCATTCCGAAGTCTGATCCAGTTGGACTGTGTTGATTGTACTGACAGAAAACTGCTTTTTGAGTCCTTAAATTTAACTCGACTTCTGTCTGATATTTTGCAGGCTATTTTTTCAGCATGCTTCTTTAAAGTTTTCTCCACACCTGTCTGATAACCATCGCAATTTATCGATGGAATATGGCTGAGAAAGCAACTAGGTTGTGCAAAAATACTAGTAAGTGATGCAGTGGTGGGTTTCAAACATTTTTACTACCGGTTCTGTGGGTGTGGCTTGGTGGGCATGGCATGGCTTGGTGGGCGCAGCTTGGTGGGCGTGGCAGGGGAAGGATACTGCAAAATCCCCATTTCCTCCTGATCATTTGGGACTTGGGAGGCGGAGAATAGATGAGGGCAGGGCCAGTCAGAATTTTTACTACTGGTTCTCCGAACTACTCAAAATTTCCCCTACCGGTTCTCCAGAACTGGTCAGAACCTGCTGAAACCCACCTCTGAAGTGATGCCTCTGGAACAAAAGAGATTGAAATATATACAACATTCAAATCTCATCAGATGTCCTCATTTATCTTTGTAATTTGTTTCAGATTTGGCCCTATCATTAGTCAAAGCAGCACTTTTAAGCAGGGGACTGGGACAACATAAGAAAGAGCCTGGGAGCACTTTTTCCAAATAACTAATTTTATTAAAAGACATAACCTTTTGTGAGCTGCAGTTCACTTCATTAGGAATACAGAATGGCTAGATTGATGTAGGATTTAATTTAGGGTGAATTGAGCGGAGAGGTGGGAGAAGATCGATGGCTACGCAGATACAGGTTAGATGTGAGACAGATTATAAATATTTTAGGAACTAACAATCATAATGTGTTAAAAGTTAATTATAGTCAGTTTGGTGTAGGGGTTAAGGCATCAGACTGGAAACTAGGAGATTGTGAACTTTACTCCTGTTTTAGACACTTAGACAATTACCCTGTTGGATAATATTGGGCTAATAACTCTCTCAGCCCTAAAAAGGAGACAATGGCAAACCACCTCTAAAATATTGCCAAGAAAACTGCAGGGACTTGCAGTCATGGAAAGAGACTTGCACACAAAACACACACACACACACACACACACACACACAGGGAGAGAGAGTTAAAAACTAATTGTGTTGGGATCTTTTGTGATTGCTTGAAACATTTTGATATGCGCAAATTTAGCAATCTTTTGTTCAATTGTGTTGTTAAAGTGTCTTTTCTACTTTGTGTTCTGCAGATACCTACTTTTGTCCACAACCACACTAACAGCACAAACAGCCCCCCAACAAGTAACATAGCAGTTCAGAGATACCTTCACTTGCCTTTCCTGTAATAGGATATATGCCATGTGCCCTCTGGATTCTTCACGGGATGAATGGGGCGAACGTAGAAATGAATTAAGAGACATAAGTTTGTTATCAGGACTCAATCAAGGAGAAAATAAAATCAGAAAATTTCAAGCTTCCAGGATACTTTATTGTTGACCAAAATGAGTAATAACCCATTCGAGCAAGAGATCTGAGTTTCAAAAAGTTTCAGGCAATTTCAAATTTCTTAGCAAACATATTGGTTTTTAATATACTACATTTGTTAATTAATAAAGTGATTGTACATTCTCTCAGATGTAAACTATATCTCTATATTCATCCTCCCTTCCCCTGCCTCATTCTAATTTAAACCTTACATTGATGTAGGGTGTGCATCTGATAAAGTGAGCTGTAGCTCACAAAAAATATGCTTTTCAATACAAAAATAGTTGGGAAAGGTACAGTTCTAATTTCTTCTGATCTTTTGTTGCTATAGATCAGGGGTGTCAAACTCGCGGCGACACTTTGTCATCATGTGACATATCACAACTTCCTCCCCTTCGCTAAACTGGGGGTGGGCGTGGCCAGTGCGTGGCACATCTGGCCTGTGAGTTTAACACACCTGCTATAGACCAATATTGATCTCCTCCTACAATGTCTTCTAGCATCTTAATCTACCTGGAAGAACTGCTTCCCTTCCTCTACAGAAGGACACCTGTCAGGAGGAAGGTTGGCAAGAGTCCCTCATGAACCTGCTTGTTTGTCTTTCTTCCCACCCACAGAGATGCTGTGGAACAGAATCTAGATTTTTTTGGCTTATTTTTAAAATATTCTTATTATGTTTGTTTACATTGGTTGGAAAAGCTTGGAGAGGTTTGTAAAGGCAAGGTATGCTGCACATAGTATTAACTAAACATAAATAATTATTTCTAAGACATGTGACTTCCCAGTTGCTTCTAGGTATTGCTTTGAGGCTTTCTTTGCTGTTATATATACTAAAGAAGCAATAAGCTTCTTATACTGATGGTCCCTGTTGCCTCTTCCTAATATTTTGCCCTGGGGTTCAATATGGCATCCATCTGGCTTTTAGCTGGAGGCTGAAAAGCAGCTACGTGGAAGAGTATGTATGGAGAGAAGGTGCATCTGGAAGGGCTGCCGTTAAAAGATGAGCAAAAGGACAATCTCTTGTCCCTCATGCAGGTTCTCGTAAGCCACCCCTGTGGTTAACTTTCTTTTTCCATTTCTTCTCCAAACTCTGTTCAAGATAATGTGGAATTCATAGCACATTGATTCTACTTTTAAAAGCCAGGCCAAACAATTCAGAGGTCCAAGTTTAGAGGAAAATGGAGAGAGGAGAAATACAGAAGGATGAGTTAATAAGCAAGCTTGAGATGCAAATAAACATCCCAAAGCAGGCCTATGCCATAAAATGAAAACAGTACTCAGAATCCAGCTTGTTCCAGCAAGGGAATCCTCACACTGTAGCTGTCCCACTGGGAGAAGCAGCTGAAGGGCACTGCGTCCTGCTTACAAGGGCAGTCTGCCAACCCTTTTCAAGAATGTGTGTCTCCCTACTTTTCCTTGACAATAAAATAATAATTTGGCAGAGCTGGTAAAAAAGATAGTAAATCAATACCAGATTGCAGACCTTGTTGAGAAACTCAACCAATTTGTCAAGTAGTGTCAGTTAGCTATGTGAACTGAACCTGGATAGAAGCTTCTGTACTTGCTGAATGCTTGGCTCTAGAACGCAGAGGAGACCAATTAATATTATACAAAAGGGAATAAGTCAGTATTGGCCCATTTTGTACAGTTGTAATAGCCTTATATGGTTCTAATAATACCTGATAGTCAAAGAGGCAGAATTCACTCTCTGTAAAGTTGAATGGCTAAGTAGCAGCAACAACCATCTTTATGGAATTATAATATGAAGGTGGCAAAGTGGTAATGCTTTAGCTTTGTAAAGGGGCAGTGCAGTTGTTCAGTCCACATTTTTATGCAGAAATCGTAAGTTTAATATAAAGCAGGTCCAGGTGAGTCTAGTAATATTGCCTGCAACCCTGCCATTCAGCAACCATTACATAGTCTAGACAAATCAGGAAAGAAGGAAGGGGAAACAAAACAAGTTTTTTTGTTAGAATTCAGCAAAATATAAAGATGGACAAAAGAGGCAGAACACTCTATGTTTGTATAGGTGATGTAAACTTTCTAACATTGATTGATTGATTGCTTCATTCAATGCTTTTCCTGTATTCCATTGCTCCTTTAAAAAAGCTCAGCAAAACTTGTGTGTGTTCTACTTAGAAATAAATCAGTCCTAAGGCTATTTAGTACCCAGATTATTTTCTTAGGATGCAATTAACTAGTTGCAGAGATAGGCAATTTTTCAAGCAGTAGATGCTAACAAACATTCTTCCACAATGATGCAAGTATTTCTCCACCACCCAATATTTTTTTAAATGGCCAAATTTCAGTAGGGATGACAAAACCATGAGATTTCAAGCAACTCATCCCAGAAACCACGTGATCACATGATCAAAATTCTCATAACAAATGTTGAAACCTCTAAGAGTTCAGTATGCTCACTTGATCTCACGCAAGAAAACATATTTCATAAAATTTGGCTATCTTGAGCTATTAAGTGGTCTTTACTCAGTCTTATATTGATAATATATTGCACAGCCTTCGAAGGCTTTAAACCAGGAATACTACTTAAACTAGGCAACAATTATTCAGATGTCTTCCCCAATCTGACTAGTGTTTTCCAACACTGCCAATCCACCACTAATCTTCTCAACATCTTCTCATTGGTCTGTCCAGCATCTTTCTGCTTTGCTAGTCATTTTCCTATGTCCCAATCATCTCACTGTCTTCTTGTCCAGCTGTCAATCCTGCTATCTTGTCCAGCTGTCTTCCCACTACTGCTACTGGTACCAATTGCTCTGCCACTTTGCCTCACCATCTTGAGTTATATATTTTAGAACAATTTTTAAAATCTGTTTTACTTGGTTTATTATATTTGGTTTTATTCTGGATTGACAAAATATGAGATGTACTGTATTTTTCGGAGTATAAGACGTGCCTCCCCCCCCCCCCCCAGAAAGTGGGTGGAAATGTCTGTGCATCTTATACGGCAAACATTGTGGCAGGGGGGAAAGGGTTGGTGCGGCGCTGATCAGCTGTTCTAGAATGGGCTATGGCAGTGGTGGTGAATGGGCGATGGCGAATGGGCAGCAGCAAACGGGCTGTGGCAAATGGGTGGCTGCAGCAAATAGGTGAGGGCAAACGGGCCGAGGTGAATGGGTGGCGGTGAACAGACTGTGGCCACGGTGAATGGGCCGCAGTGGCAAACAGGCCAGATGAATACCAGATGGATGCTGGGAGACAGAGGCAGATTTTTTTTTCTTGTTTTCCTTCCCAAAAGCTAGGTGCGTCTTACAGTCCAAAAAAATATGATAATTTACAATCTGGCTGCATAACACCTTTGGCTGTAATAAAAATGTTTTTTCAGTTTTTGGAGTTAATGCATTTACCACTAAATGGATATTGTTTTTACTAAATGTATATCATACAATTAGGCCACCAATATCTTATTTGCATGCTTGTATAGGGGTATTGGTTGTGGAATTCGTATAGGAAATTTATTCACAGGAAATTTCTCATTTGTATGACACAGAAACAAACAAGAAAATGATTTGGCTAAATTCATTCTTTGTTTTTACTATTAAAACTTTAGACCTGACAATAAACGTTAGGTTGCACTTTGTGGAATTACGTATTCTAAAATGTTTTTTCAGTGTTTACTATTTCTTCTGCTTTCAGCTTTCCTCTTGTTTATCAGATTAAGGGGGAAAAAGCACACTTTCTATTTTTAGAATGTCAGCAACTGCAGTTTTCAGAAATGTTTGTATTGACTTCAATAACATTTAAATAATCAATGCATGTTAAATAACTTATCCCAGATATTATTATTATTATCTCTTTTATTCATTAAACATGAAACTCAGTCAACTGAACATTTAAAAATGTATCACAAATACGATTGACTGGCGCTAATGGTTGATACGAGTTGCTGCCAGTGTCCTAGATATCAACCAAGTAACTTCTTGAGATGTATGATGTTCCAAGTAGTGCAGTTTTTTGCAGTTCCGCTGGTGTTATTGCAGTAATTATTATTATTATTATTATTATTATTACCCTTTTTAAGAAATGTATATATTTAATCTTCCATTGAATATAAATGATTTTTTTTACAAAAAATTATACTTCAAAATGTTTTTAGACTTAATACATTCATCAAAATTTCTTCAACTTCAGAATTATGTTCAATAATTAAGAGCAAGCTCTCATTCAACATCAAACATAGTCATCCTGGATAGATCATTTAGCTAAAACTAACAACCTGTTAACCTGATCATATCACCTGAATTCCACAATACATTAATTTATTCCAGTAAATGTAGTTTCATTTCTAGTCTGTGCATATTTGTAAAACAAACAGTTCTCGCTGGAATTAGAAACACTTTTAATATTAGACAAAATTTATTATATTTTAATAAGTTATTTGAACTAGTACTGCAACCCAGAAACTATTTTGACCAAAACAACTTACTAAAGTGACATTAAACATACATAATTTATGTTTTGTACAAGTTATGTAAACTTTTTGCCTTAGTTACATCTAAATATTATTTGTGGAAACACAAAATACTCTGTCTTTAAATGTAGAGTATGATTGTAATGTTTCCTAGTGGTCACCCATCCATGTATTAATGAATTCTGAACCTGCTTAACTTTTTGAGATCAGTAGATTAGGGTTGGAAGCTTTAATTAGTTGGATAAAGATTGTCACTATATAGAAAGAGAGAAACTCAAATGGGCCTGTGACCCTGAGAATTTCATGAACCTATTTGTTTGTTTTGGAGTATATTTAGCTTTTGCCCCTTTATTATAAATGGGAATAGAAAAGGAAACATTTTAAATGCTTCAACACTAAGTAATAGCTCCTTCCCATTGTACTCTAAGCTAGTTCATACTTTCTTTCAACTGAAAGAATTTAGATTCAGATTTAGATAATAAAAGAGCGTGGATACTTAGTTCATTTCATTAGATTTCTATCCTAAGAGCTTCCTCTAGGGCAGTGTTCCTGGTCCTTGCCAAATTTAAGATGTGTAAACTTCAACTCCCAGAATTCCCCAGTTAGCATGTTGGCTGGGGAATTCTGGAAGTTGAAGTCCATGTATGTACCCAAGGCAGGGTATATAGTTTTTCAGCCTGCAATTTTATCCTTATGGAAATAATCCTGAGGTTTATTGAATTAAAATATAGCAATATACCAAAGTTATTTTGTGAGATTCATACTGAGGTAAATTTAAATATGAATCTCTCCTGTTCACTAAACCATATTAGCCTCCATATAGCTGATTGATTGATTCAGTTTTCTAACTGTGCATTATCAGCACATAATCGGGTTACTTATGACTATCATGAACTTTTCTTTAGAGAATTCAAAACAATCCAGAATCTATCGCAAAATACTTTCCTGATAATCACAACTATGGACATTTTATTCACTAACATCCCACACAATGATGGGGAAGTGACCAGAAATATAATCTCTGATGAGGCCGCAGCCTGCTTAACCACGCAGTTTTCCCAGTCATCTCCACCCTGAATTAATTCCAAGTGAAACTGCAATGAATCATCCTAAAAGAATATGGCCTTTTTTGTCTCTGCCTCGACTTAGTCTCACTTGTGGAGGATGGAATCGTTTTATTTTCCTGAACTATTAAAAAATACTGTGAATGGGCTTGGGAACCATGAACATTAGGGAATATTTTCAGACGTAGCCAAGTTCCTTCAAGACAAAAAGAAAAAAAAGTGGGGCTCTACAGGGCAATTGTAACACACTTTCTCTCACATAAACTCATTCACACCCTCTCTCTCGCTTCTGCATTAGCACAATTGTTTTTTCTTATCTAAATATTGTATAGCAGCATTTACAAACGGTGAGCTGAGTTGCTGTTCTTTCATTTTAAGCTGATGCAATTTGCCTGCTTTCTGTGGAGCATTCTTTTTATTTTTATTTATTTCTCTTATTTATTATTCATCTTTCACTCGTGATAAGAAACATCTTTTCACACTTTCCTATATAGAAATGCCCTTGTCTGGTATTCAAATTACACTCTCCAAACTCAGTTGGGCATCTACTTGCTTCTGGCTTTTTTTTGAAAAACATTCTGGGATGGAAACTTGAGGGGAAGATGAGAGGGACTTACTATACAACCTCCTGCCTGCCTTTCATCATGTCCCAGGTTGGGTTTTCTGGCAGTTGCAGGTATTTATAGCACAGCCAGTCAACTAAATCTTGATGGCAAAGTCAATGAAGCTGCTCTGTAGCTGGCTCTTATCACAACATGTTAATTGGCTCAATTAGCATCCTCCCTACTCTTTGCAGCTTTCATTACCTTGGGACAAAACAAGACAAATTGAAATTTTATAAGGTAAGCATCCTACAAATTCAGATACATACTGCATCACTTTTTGTTCTACTTTATGTCTCTTTGGATCACCAAGGAGATATATACAGGTTGTTTGTTTTCCGTATGGGCCATAGATAGGTAATTCATTCCTGGGAACATTTTGATTATCTTTACTAGAGAGAAACTCATTATTTATTATGTACACAGAATGGTCTGAGTCTAGAAGAATCCCCACTCACAACCCCATGAAGTCCTTCTTAATGTTGTTTGAGTAAACCCAACATGAGAATACTCCGGACTCAAACTAAACAACCACTGTTATTAAATATTTTTACCATGCAGGGAAGAAGTCCTCCTCCCCGTCAGCCAAGCACAAGGCAGACATCACACACAGCCATTTCAAAGGGGGGAAAGAACATGTCCATGCCGTACATCCCAACCCATCTGCTTGATCAGCAGGAAACAAACACTCAGAATAAACACTCAGAATTTCTATCGTAACTTTTAACTGAGCAGGTATAGAAGTGTATTAACTTCCACAAGATTAAATTTGATAGGCATTTTTGCATTTATTTTAATGCTCACTTTAATACCCCCCCCCAAGCATAATCCTGTTAAACTTAAGCTCCCTGAACCTTGCAGACACATGGCTTATGTAGTTCTGGGTGATTAGATTATAATTATTGCAACATATGCATACCAAAGATAAACCAAAGATAAATAAGTTATCTTTGGTATATCTAAAGACAAATGCAAAAGTACAGAAATAGTAATTAATATGGTATGCAGATCATAGTTCATCAACATTGCAAAAGGGAACATTTTCAAATAGAATTTGTATACTGAAGAGGAAAAATGAGAAAGTACATTGTACAAGACATTTATTGTTTTTTCTAACAGGCCTTTCTTTCTTTCTTTCTTTCTTTCTTTCTTTCTTTCTTTCTTTCTTTCTTTCTTTCTTTCTTTCTTAGTCTCTTACCTGACGATGCAAAAGTAAGCTATTGTTTTTCAGCAATTGCATTGTCAAAATAGGATGACATGATTCCAGAAGGATTCAAAATGATTTTTACATTCTCTATGCCTATGAATCAAATAAACATGCTATACTTTATTTTGCATCAGAATGATAACTGTTTCATATCTTGCTTTTTTTTAAAAAAATAGCACTACTATTATTTTACTATCTGGTTTGATTTATTTTTTAATGCTTTTTAATTGGCCTTTTGATGGTTGTGGTATCTCAAATATATGTGTGAGCCCTTGGGATGGCTAGCAGCTATCATAAGATATAGGTAGATGTATAGATGTATAGCTATTTAGTTATTTGTCATGGTTACTTGCCATCTCCAGGGCTCATACTTGATGATGGACAGATGGGTTATTAATGTCTTAAATAAATAAATAAAACACCTCAGGGTCTTGGTGTATGAATTGATTAATGCCATGGCACATGGGCTTGTCAGCCCTGATAAATATCTTTAAATTCCATTGGTTGCCACTTATATGCCTTGCTATAATTATGACGTGGGAAAATGTCTAGCTTCAATAGAAGAAATTGATGCTTTTTGTTTAATTGCCATGCATGGTAAATCCCAAAGTAATCAAAACAAAACATTATTTTCTTTTCCCTCAAGAATTGTCTTTATGGAAGGTTGGCAGAAGAAGTACAATCTCTGAAGGCATTCAGCACTGGAATCTAGTTGCTTGAACCAGGAGACGATTTTCTTCTGAGGAGTTCATGTCTCCATCAGAGAGAAAAATTTTAGAATAATAGAATCATGGCGTTGGAAGGACATTAGAGGTCTTCCAGTCTGACCAGTGCAAGAATCCTCAGACCAACCCAGACAAATGGCTTTCCAGTCTTTTCTTGATTTTGCAAATCAGGTGTTTCATAAAAGTTTTTCCACCAGAGAAAAGCAACAGCAATAATAATAATAATGGCTTTGCTTTGTTGCTTAACACACATGCCTAGGAAACTAATACTAAAAAGCATACTAAAAAGCAGAGACATCACCCTGCCAAGAAAAGTGTGTATAGTCAAGGCTATGGGGTTCCCAGTTGCAATGTATGGCTGTGAAAGTTGGACCATAAGAAAGGCTGAGCGCCAAAGAATTGAGGCCTTTGA
>JANHZT010002857.1:80840-91389 GCA_032468215.1 Stegonotus admiraltiensis | reverse complement strand
AATAGAGTGGAGGATATTGTCTTGGGTAGACTGAACTACCCTGTGGCTGTATGGCCCCAGGATGCTAAGGGTATAGCCCAATATATAAAAATTTAAGTGATAATCCCATTATTATTCTATGGCCACCAGTAGTAGGACATGTAACTGATCATATATCCCAAACCTTTTCAATAATGATGATGATGTTGAGGCTGATGATGATAATAATAATAAAGTTTCACAAAATATCACAAAATATCAAAATCTGAAAAAAAAAATTATTTTGAAAGTCTATGGCATAAATCAGCAATCCAAGTGGTTATCGGCACAGTGGGTGCCATACCAAAACATCTTCTCAATCTTCCATCTGTCAGTTACAAAATGCCACATTGCTTGGATCCACACATATTCTACACCATTGGGTAGGTATTGAGAAGAACTTAATGGGTATGAAGGCCCATTAAGCTAAAGAACTGGTAGCTGTGACTTCACATTATTTATAATATAGTAACAACCATAAGAAAATCAAGAGATGTGAAAGCAGTGGAGGAAATACTGGGATTAAAAAATTGGGGGATAAAGTACTGGGAGGTAAAGAATCCTTGGAGGAGGACTAGGACAATGGAGATGGAAGGTTCTCTTGCTTCTTTTCTTTGCTCTGAATGTTAATGTCCCATCTTTCACAGTGGCATTGGGGATTTTATCACCTTGGTCATCTGCCTTTGATACAGGATGGATCAGACCACTCACATGGCTTTTAAAAAAAGACATCCCCTTAAAAAATTACCATAAGTCTGTTTTAAATCCCTTCAAAATGAATGGCAACATTTAGGGTTTACCCATTTCTTGCATCAATTAATTTAGAAGGCATTAAAATAAAAATAGTCAGGAATGCTTGAAGTATGTTTTGCAGATAGTCTCCTTCTAAAGAACTGGTGGCTTCTAATCCTTATGTACATTGACATACTTTAAATTCTTTAAAACCCAGACTTAAAAATCTCAAGGCTCACTTGGTTGGGAGTGAGCATCTCAGTTTTGGTTGCAAAAACAGAACGGATAGCCCCAATGATTTACAAATGAATATTCATTAAAAGAACAATATCTATACTCCTACTAGAACAAAGCAGGCAACAAGACTATATGCTAAGCTAAACTACAATCAAGTCCTTTTCCTTGCTCTCAATCACCTAAAAGCTTGCACCTAAAAATGTAAAAAAAAACACCCACCATATTTCGAAAAGAGTTCAAGATAGTTTTGAAAGGAGGACAACCTCAAGAGAAAATAATAGTTTTAGAATCAAAGTCACACCTGGTGCTCCTTATCAGAGCCCATGCACACATACACGCACGCACGCGCGCGCGCGCACACACACACACACACATGCTTGAACATATACTGTTCAATTCTCACTAAAAAGTAGACAGCAGGCTACTTCCTCAGATGCATCATGCAAGTGAGGTCAGTTAACCAAAGATAAATAATGTGATCGCCTATTATTTGCAGAAGGATTTTCACTGCTACTACTCACCACTCTCTTCTGAGGTTTGATCAGGGGCCTACTGAGGCCATTCATCTTGGTGTATAATCCACAGGCATTGCAGAGATAGTTGCCAGTCCCATCTCTTCTCCACAGGGGGGTCTGGATGGAGCCACAGTTGACACATTCCCGACTCTCATTCAGATCATCCAGGAGATCTACAACAAAGGCAGGCAGGAAGGCTGGATTAGCATGGAAGTCAAGAGGGAGGCCCCGTTGAAGCACTGTTCAGCTATTTTACTTTTCCCTCCCCCCACATCCTCACCAGAACTCCCCCTCCAAATCAAAGAGGAGTCTCCCATCATCATCACCATTGCTTTATAGAAAACATTACCTTTATCTCCCAAATTGTTTCAATCACAGCCAAAACCTCTTCAGTAGGAAAACCCCATGAATTTCCATGAGGTGAGATAACGCCAACTCTGCTATGTTTCCAATGTAGGAGCCCCAGTAGGAGCACCTTCATGGGGCAACCTTATTCATGTTTTCCTAGGACCAAGCCCTGGTCTACACAATAGAAGTAATTGCAGTTATACATACACAGGCTTCCAGGCTGAGCACTGTGGAACAGATTTTTGAGTACATAAGAGGTAGGAGAAAGCTATTATTAGCCCTTGTTCACAAAGGTGCAATTAATTAGACTCTGTAATCTGGTCGTTTGGCTCACATGTTAATTTATTACATATGAATAGCAGAAACAATATTAAAATGCTGCCATATTCTTGCCCCTACCCTCGATATGACTTGATGTGATAGGAATTTCATTCTAATCCTGCTCCAGTTCCTATCAGACTCTCTTCTATTCATTCCCCATGGAGATATTCTGAGAAACTTCCCCCCTTTTTTTCCTTTCCACTTTTGCAACTATGAGATAATTATGCTGATACCTCTTTCAGCCTCACACTCCAACTTTAACTATGCAGCAGCAGCCCAACTTCTGTATCCAGATTCCTTTTCCTGCCCTCATTTGGTAGACAGGTCGTATCTCAAAAACACTGGGGAATAACAGAATTGGAAGAGACCTCTTCTAATTCAACCCCCTGCTCAGGCAGGAAATCCTATCCTATTTCAGACAAATGGTTGTCCAACCTCTTCTTAAAAACTTCCAGTGTTGGAGCATCCATAATGATGAGTGGATCGGCACTGATTGTGTCTGGTATCATATTCTGATCAAAAGAGCCCCCATTTCTCGCTTGGCGTCCTGTCTATTTAACTCGCAAAGCCTCTTTTTTTTTATCAGTTTTGCTGTGGGATCCTTAGCTTTACATCACCTGCTTCTTTTTCAGTCTCCATAGCTATGGATGCTATTTATTTTATTTTATTTATTTGTCAAACAAGTGTAAGATAACAGATATAAGTATAAACATGATAATGGATACAGGATAAGGATATGAATAAATGGGGACAGTAGGACAGGGACGGTAGGCACTTTGGTGCACTTAGGCACGCCCCTTACAGACCTCTTAGGAATGGGGTGAGGTCAACAGTAGACAAGGTTAAAGTTGTGGGGGTTTGGGGATGAAACCAGAGTCAGGAAGTGAATTCCAGGCTTTGACCACTCTGTTGCTGAAGTCGTATTCTCTGCAACAGAGTTTGGAGCGGTTTACCTTGAGTTTATTTATCTATTGTGTGCTCCTGCATTATTGCGGTTGAAACTGAAGTAGTCATTGACAGGTGGGACATTGTAGCAGATAATTTTGTGTACTACACTTAGGTCAGACCGAAGGCAGCGTAGTTCGAAGGCAGCGTAGTTCGAAGTCGTCTAAACCCAAAATTAATTTTAAAAAATTAATTAAAAATCAAAAATTAATTCTGGAATGAATTGCCCCTGGAGATACGGGTGATCCCTGACCTACGCACCTTTCACCATGCCCTCGAAACACTCCTGTTCCAACAAGCTGGGCTGGCCTAAACATTAAATTTTAATGGGTTTGTTTCTGTTTTTAGCGATGTCGGGGGCGGGGGGGGGCAAATTACTTAATATGTTTTTAACTACTTTTAAATTTTATATACTTGTTTGTTTTATTTTTGGCTGTGCACCGCCCTGAGTCCTTCGGGAGAAGGGCAGTATAAAAAATTAAATAAATAAATAAATTAAAAATTAATTAAAAAATTAAAATTTCATAAATGCTGAGGGATTCCCATACCCAAAGGGCATAATTTAAGGTACAGACATAAGACGTTTCTTTCTCCTGGAGGACTATCTGCTTTATCTCCGCGTTTTCAGGAACGGAGGAGGGAGGGACCCGATGAGTCATCGCGGGGAGGCGGGGAGGGTGTTTTTGGCAACGGAGGAAGTCCCTTCCCCCGCTTTCCCTCCGCCAGACGTTATCGCCAGGAAATAGGAGGCAAGTCCCCG
Source organism: Stegonotus admiraltiensis (assembly GCA_032468215.1). Classification (NCBI taxonomy): domain Eukaryota; kingdom Metazoa; phylum Chordata; class Lepidosauria; order Squamata; family Colubridae; genus Stegonotus; species Stegonotus admiraltiensis. Next base: position 87,513 of record JANHZT010002857.1, on the reverse strand, counting down.
TCGCCCCGGAGCCTCAGAGATCTTCTGAGCGGGGCTGCGCTCTTCTCCAGCCCAACCGAGAGGAGTTCTCGCCGTCTCTCCTTGCAAGCCGCCTGGGGCTGGTGTGCAAATCCCGTCTGCCGACGGGCTCCGACGGGCTTCCTGCCAAGCTCCGCTTGCTAAGCTGCTGTGAGCCGACCGACCTGCTCTTTTTCTGCCCCGCAGCTGTGACTGAGAGACCGGGGTTCTCTCTTATCTGAGCGGGAGCCCGGAACGCAACAGCTGGTGTGCCTTTTGACTACTATGGGTCTCTTTGGTGCCACCGACTTGGCCTGATCTTCCAGAACTGCAGGAGGTCGTCTGAAGAGAGTCCCCACCCCTAAGGCTCATCAAGTCCAAATCTAAAGCCGCTTTGCTTTAATAGGAAGGGGGGGAGGGAAATAAAGATCTTTTTTAAAAATTTGATTTATATGCCCGCCCTTCTCCGGAGGCTCAGGGCGGTTTACAATGAGTTAAGCAATAGCCTTCATACTTTTTGTATATTTACAAAGTCAGCTTATTGCCCCCACAAACCGGGTCCTCATTTTACCCACTTGAGAAAGGATGGAAGGCTGAGTTAACCTTGAGCCTGGTGAGAATTGAACTCGCAGTAATTGCAGGCAGCTGGATCCTAATTGCTACCTTCAACAGTAGAATTAGCCTGCATTAGCCTGCTAGGCCACTTAGGCTCTTTTTCCCCTAAGCAGTATTTCTCAACCTTGGTAGCTTGAAGTTGGGTGGACTTCAACTCGCTGGCTGGGGGATTCTGGGAGTTGAAGTCCACCCATCTTCAAGCTTCCAAGGTTGAGAAACACTGCCCTAAGCCAAAGGGGCTTCTAGATCAGGGCTTGTGCTGTCTACTGGTCTGGGTTATGGCAGCCCCGATTTAGGAGCCCTCCAGAAGCTGGCACCCTCCAGGGCAGGGGTCTCCAACCTTGGCAACTTTAAGCTTGGAGGACTTTAACTCCCAGAATTCTGGGAGTTGAAGTCCTCCAGGCTTAAAGTTGCCAGGTTTGGAGACCCCTACTCCAGGAGGTTTGGGGCTTCCTTGCTGTGGATTATGGTCCAGCACACAGAGGTCACCAAGTGGAGAGGTGAGAGGATTGGGTAGCAAGGAGAGGGGGGGGGGAATCCTCTGCGCCTGCCGTTGATGGTCTCCAAGACATGGCTTCCAAAAGGGTTCCCACTCCAGAGGATGGTCGCTGGACCTTGATTTCTGTCTTGACCACTCTCCATCTTGCCCCGAAGTGGCTTTTGATTTTTCTATGCTCTGAATTGGTGGCCAGTTGCCTCTCAAAGCAAACAAGAAGCCAAGCCAGAACATAGTGGTGAACCAAGATCGCCTCCACCCTGGGCATGCGCAGCTTATCAATACAGATAAAGAGGCTTACACTCTGGAAAAGGAACCTGGTTGGGATTAGGCCCTACCACAGCCCTAGGGAGATTTGAGCTGCTGGGTGGGGGAAAGGGGTCTTTGCTTGAGTCTGCTCAAGCAGACTCAAGCCTCCACCACCACCACTCTGTGCTGGAAATGGTCCATTCATTTGCCATTCAGCAGAGGTCAGACCATTTTCCCCTAGTTGGCAGGAAGGCTGAAATCGCAGCTGCCCTACCCTACCTCGGAACAGGGTGTAGCGAACTCCCTTCCGTTACAAAGTGATGGGTTGGCTTAAATTCCAGTGGTTATGGGAACCCGCCAGGCAACTGGGTGGATTCAGCAAGCCAGAATCCAGTGAACCACAAGGGTGACCCCCAACCAAAGCTTCTGACCTTTCCTGTGTCTGTCTCTGGGGCTGCCAAATGCTGAAAGTCCCCCCCTTTTTCCCCTGCTTGTTGCATGGAGAAGGATACTGGGAAGAGACTGGAACTCAACTTGAAGACTATTCCATTGATTTCAGGCTCCAGAGGACCCCAGGTTTGAGACTCAGTTTGAATTCTGTAACCTCTGGTGGAAGGTTTTCCCCCAACAAACTCTGTTAAATCTTGCAAGAGGAAGCCCTGGAATCTCTGTGACTCATTTCCCAGCAAGCCTGGTCTGCAAAGCTTAGGACCATCTCGGACACAAGTAAAAAATTCCCAATTAATTCCCTCGGAAAGGTATTCCCAACGGCATAGACTGATTGGTTATCGCCACTACTTACATTTGCAGAATAAATTTCACACAGGATCCAATCTGGGTGGGTCATTTCACACAGTTCAGGGAAAGCGAGCACACACAACCGCTTATTTGCAACCTCATAACCACACCGACTGAGTTAACCGAAGTGTGGTAAGTAGATATGTACAAGAGTGGAGGAGAAGATTTAAATCCCAAATAAAATGACTGCACCTCGGTTTACTTAAGTGATTTGGGAGAAAGGCGAGGAAAAGTGAGTTTCCACATTGCACTTCCGAGCGGCCCTTATTTCTTATGGGCAAAGTCTATCAATTTCCTCATCTTTTGGCACACACCCTTAGGATCGGCACAGCGGCTGAAAAGATGTCAAGAACATATAAAAAGTCGGAAAAATGCTTTTTTTCCGCATTAAGCAGGCACGGAAAAGAGACCTGTCCCAGCCTCTCGAGCCAAGGGCTCGTTTCATCCGAGGGCAAGCGCCTGGGCGCGGCCGGGCTCTCCATGGAGAAGCGAAGAGGAGGCTTTGGGTTCCGCCCAGGACTTGAGTCCTAGGACATTCTCCCGCAAATTCAAGGGCTACGTTCCCACAACATGGCAAACCCCGGCTGATGGCGTCCCCCACCCTCTCTGGTTCCCTTGCTTTAAAAGAAGGCTGGCCGCTTTCGTGTATAATTAGTCGGTCTAGCTTGGCAGGAGCTTTGCCCCGAGGGAGAGCCGAGTGCCTGGCAGCACCAACCCTCTCTTAGGAGCCCCACCGCCTTCTCTTCCCGTGAGCTGGTCCTGCCCCTCTTCCTTGGCGCGACAGGCGGCCAGGGGAGTGTTTTGGTTCGTTCCGTTTTTGAAATAGGTAGCCGAAGCCCCGGGACGCTTCCGCCGCCCCGCCCCGCCCCAAGCGTTTGGCCTTTAGAGACGGGTCAGAAACGGAGGCAAGGACTCGCTTACTCCCTTCTGGGCTGCACTGCGGCCGCCTGGCGATCGCGGACTCGCTTCTGCATTAGAAGCAACCTGGGTCTGGGCTTCCAGGAGACAGTTTGCGGAACTATATAAAAGTTTCTTCTAGGAAACAATGATTTCCGCTTTTGGATCATAGTAGCCATCTGACAACTTTACATTTTGATCGGATTTATGTTCCCAGCTCTATCACTAAACCACCATTTAAAAAAAAAAAAACCTTTACAGGGAAGGCTCCAGGAAGCTATTGCTGCTGAGTTTATTTTCCAGACTCCACTATGTCAAGCTTGTTGCTCACGAAAAATAATGTCAGTTGTTTTTGAAGGGAATGGAATTGCAGCTATAAGTTAATGCATAGGCATTCCAGTACCAAACATACCACTATCCTAAAACAAATTAAATCTTTATTTGGGGTGGCATTTTTAAAGAGAAACAAAACAATGATTTATCAATAATTTTTAGTGCATGTTTTCTGAAAGAACGTCTCCAGAGGTGAACCACATTTTCCATAGTCCCTTGTAATACCTGAAGGATCTGGAGAACAGATTTTTTTTTAATTTAGGGAAACCTGAATTAGAACATCCATTCCATTTAAAGGATTCATTTATTGCAGTTCAGCAGGCTTTTGAAAAAAATCTGTTTTAATTATAGGGTGGCTTCTTTATTTTCTGAGCATTTCTCTGAGTCCTTGATTATAGTGTTCCAATAACTTGATTAATCAAATAATGCATATTTTAGTTAAAACCCGTTTTGTAAGTGGTTTCAATGTTCAATTTATCCCATTTCTCGAGAGCATCTTAAATGATTTATTATGAATTATTCAGACCAATTAGTCAAAAATACCTTTCAATATCTGTAAGTTGAAGTCAATACCTGTAGGTATTATTTTGGTTGTGGACTCTGTAAGGTACAGCAGTGTTGACTTTAATCACCTGGATGATAGGCTTAAGAATCAAATCTGTGAAATGGCTTGTATCCTAATCTAAATAAATCAATACAGATCTTAATACAGACACAAGTGAGCCTAAGGGTCACATCCTAACAAACTGCATTTACGAATGAAGGCAAATATATGTGTCCCAGGATAATGTTGCAGGATCCAATCTGGGTTCCAGTGCCCAACCCAGATTGGTACTGCATTTAGTTAAAGCCAATCTTACTAAACCACTTTAAATCATTTTTCAGAACTGCACTATTGACGCATTTTAAAAGAAAAATATCAAATGTCATAGTGGATCATTATTGCTATTATTATTTTACAGGATTTTACAGTGTTCTAAACTTACATCTACATGTCAAATAAAAAGTTTTTTTCCCCCAACTGATGGTCTCCATTAAATATTCTCTCTGTATCTGTAGCAAACAATATATCTCAAATAGCTTGTCTGGCAGAACAAAAGGTATTTCATCACTGCTATCTATCATTACTTGATTTTCATATATTTCCCTGAAGGATTCAAAGGATTATCACAACAACATTGTTCTGTAGACCACTGTGATTTGATCATTCATTAACAGAGGAGAGATTCAGTAGATTAAGACCACTAATTACATTCACAATTCATTTTGACTGAAGCCAGGGCCTTTTGGCTTCAGATGACACTTGCCCATATACCATCCCAGCTACAGATATAACCCTGCCTTCTATTCAGATCTCATTACTTGATCCTTGGATCATAGCCTTGTATGGAGAATACCAGAATTATTTATTGTACCATGAATGAGGTCTTGTGGATTAACAAGTGACTTGGCCAGATGCTCTGAGATGGCAAACACTTCTGAAAGAAACAAAACCTTGAAACTTCTAATTATTGCATGTCAGTACAGTGTAGGGCTTATAGCTGTTAAGAGTGAAAGATAAATAGTAAATGTCACTGTGACAGTAACAAACCACAGACTCAAGTTCTTGACCATTCTGGCAGCACTGAACCTCCCCAAGAATTTTCAGTAACACCACACTTCTATTCAGAAGTTTAGTAGCTGAGAAAATATATGTGGCAGCCAACCCCAAGAGAAAGTAAATCTATAGTCAAGTCCCTCCAGCTGATATGTTACGGTTTAGATTCCTACAAGTTTGTAGCCTGAGACAAAGATTTATTTTTCAGATATTTTCTAGAGCATGCTGTACCTTGGGTTGTAGTTTAAAGTGACTTTTAGTAATAAATGCTTTTTATAACGTTTCCAGCTTGTGGAGTTGTTTCGTATGTTAATTGACTGAGTAAAGTGTTTAATAAGAATCCTCTCGTCCATATTTCTGTTTCTAACTACTCTGGAAGATGGGGAAGGGGTGGGCGGCTGAAAAATCCTAAATATTTCTAGGGTCTAGCATTTTTGGACACAGAATGGAACTGTGACCAGACTCCTGTGTTGTAAACTATTTTCAAAGATAGTGTATGAGTCAAGTACCTTATTTATTTAAAAACTTTTTTTGTCATTTCATGAAGAATTATTGGTTGTTAATTATTTGGAAAATCATCCTGAAAGCCTTTTCTAAAAACCAAGCTTGGGCATTGAGAAAGAGCAATGTTTGTTTTAAAAGCTTACTCAATCAATTAATCTGCTAAAAAAAGCAGGCGGTTCGCTCAACTGAACTTTAGCCAGTCAACAACAGCCTTAGATTATTTTTTTTTGTTAGGGACACGTCGTCTAATTGTGGAAGAACTAATTAAGACCCCATCCCCCACACGCCAAGAACCGAAGTGGACATAAACGGGTTTAAGTGTGAAACCTTGTCGACTTCGACTTTCTGCGGCCCCTCAGCCAGGAAAACTCCTGCCTGGCTCGAAGCACAGACTTCGGGGAAGAAGCGAAGATAAATCTGGGGGTTTTCAAAAGAGGGTTACGAAGTCTTTAGGCTGAGGCCGGTCGCGAGAAAGGAAGCAGACGAGCCTTCCCAGAAAACGACTCGCTGCCGTCCTAGAACCAGGTTAAGGGGACGCGGGAGCCCAGGATTACGGTTTAAAGTGTCGGCCTTCGGCAGGACCACGCTCTGCCTCCCGAGACGACCCCAGACGCTTCTTCGGGAGTTCGTGCCCTTGTACTGTCCCACAGCTTCCTCCCAAAGCAAGGCAGTATGAAGCGCAGGGACTCCGCGTTCAATCATTACCCCGTGGGCACAGAAAGGCCATCCGGAATCAAGACGGATTGAGGTTTAAGCTGCTCGAACGGCCGATCTTTAGACGTCCCATATTCTTAGGCTGAGAGGTAACGTCGCGCTAAACTGCGATCAGATAAGCGTGGTTTGAGCGAAGTTACCCCTGCCTGGGTGAGAATAGTTCTAGGGCATAAAGAGCGATCTAAAACTCAGAACTTCTTCCGTTGTTCTCAGCGCTCCGTGTAAACCCGGCTTCTAAGCCAAGAGGGCAAAAATGGTCGGCGCGTGAGACTTGATCTTGCCATTTCCAATCGCAAATGTCGGCATCGATCCTCTCAACACCCCTCCCCCCTCCCATTTTAGGTCACCTCGACGGCGCCTACCGCCCTGCGGCGACCTTTGCCGCGCTGTCGGCAGATCCGCGGACAGCTCGGCTTCTTCGCGCCGGCTGCGGAGCTGGACAGACCCTTCCTGCGCCCGGAGCCATCTGTTTG
>JANHZT010002857.1:37740-60841 GCA_032468215.1 Stegonotus admiraltiensis | reverse complement strand
GAAGGGCGGTATATAAATAAAATAATAATAATAATAATAATAATAATAATAATTATTATTATTATTATTATTATTATCAGATCAATGGACTGGATCTAATATGAATCATAATTTCCTAATGCCCGTGTAGAATTTGGCAAAAAGAAATATCACTTTTAATGCAGGGGATAATGATGATTTTTTTTAAAAGGGGAGGGCAGCTCCATGAAAGCAGTAAAATGAAGTCCCAGTTGCTGAAGGGTTGCCATTGTCTTATATAGTGATAGTTGTATGAATGTTTGGTATAGGAAAAAAAATCCTTTTCACTTCCCAAATAAAACATACTTTGTTTTTATTTTATAAATTAATCAATGCAAATGGGAGTGTTTCTTTTAAGAGTGTTCTTGCAACTTAAATTTCTGGGTAACATGTCTTCACATACCAATTACAGGAGAACCACAGTAACAGAGCCACTATAGGTCTCCGTGTTCTGCTTGTGAACATCTCAGCACCACCTAGACCAGGGCACAGAAACAAAATGGAGGAAAAAAAGAGAGAAACAGAGCTCTGTGTCATCTGGATATTGGTCATAACATAGTCCAAAGCTCTTGATAATGTCTTCTTGCAGTTTCATGTAGATGGCACAAAAATTAACACCATCTTCTTAAACTGACTCTTCAGGAATAATTAGAAGCCTTGTTAAATAGGACTTCTGCAACAGATCCTTGCCAGATGGTCCAGAGAGCAACCATAATTGTTTGTCTGTAACCAGTTATTGACTACAATTATTTTAACAAGGTAGAAATATGTGTAGATTAGGCATAACATGTGCTCCATCAACACTAAGACATGGCATATCAGACATGGGTCCAGATATATACAGGAAGGAAATCAAGCCTTCCACTCAACTGTTAAAAGTGTCACTGGGTACTTTGCATAACTTCAGGTTCTACAAATTATTTGTGCAAAACTACATCATGCACAGAAGAAAGTTTATGAGACAAATTCAAATTTGAATTTGACATTTATGAGTCCTGGCATGATGGTGGCCTATAATATGATTTAAGGACTTATAGATAGCATTAGTGGTGGGGATACAATTTCTGAGATGGTTTGAAGTTAACTACTGGTAATACTCTATGAATGCCATTTTATACGTCTCAGTTTAGAAATAGGTTTCACTGAAGCTTTTCCCCAATGTGCAATCTACCACAAGTTTCTTTCTAAACTTTTTTTTGTTAATCTCAACAATATAAATCATTTTTATAAATAACACATCCTCAGAAAATAAATGGCATACAAGGCTGATCTAATTGTGTACAAGGCTGATCCATAGTATTTAACCACCCAGACCAAAATATAATCCCTGATCCATAAGGATCATAGACAATTGCAACCCAACTTGGAAACTGATGGAATAGAAACTCATTACTGCTCGCTATTGCAGACAAACACACACACGCACGCACAGTCTTTATGGCTTTATGTATAAAATGTTTTAGCAATATGTAAACATTAATGTCTTAAAAGTGAGGAATTCAGATTCTGAATCTTGAACAGAAAAGAGCAGTTTCCAATAATTACAGAAGTAGAGTTACCTTCAGGTAAGATGGGTAGCCTATACATTTTATAAATAAATAAAATAATAAATTTGACACCAACTTGTGCAACTTTAAGGATTCAAATGTATTTATTGAAAAAGAATAAAAGTTAACATTTATTGCTAGCTTCTTCACAAAAATATCCATGTATTCTTTTTTTATGGAACTCAGACTCAAAGGTATGCTTCCCACCCACCCCTTACTTGTAGAAACAGTTAATCTATGTAGATTTGTACAACATTAGCTTCTAAAAAATAATGCTATAAAATAATGCTATAAAAATGATTCTTTTAATAAACAATGTAGCAGTGTCAGATGTACCTTAGATCTGGCGGGGGTCATTGAAGTTGTGGATAGTTTTAATCTTTTGGGATGCTGAGTGAAGCCACAGTGTTACGTGGCCGCCTGAAACAAGAGTTGTGTAAATATAGTTTTATTGAAATAAATCATTTTAAAGCTGAAATTATGTTTAAGCTTGGCTGCTGAACTGAAATACATGTACTGTAAAACATGCGGGGACAAAATGTTGGTGCAGAGGTAAATAATTAAGGGTCAATTACCCTTAATTAAGGGTAAATAATTAAGGGTCAATTATATACAGAACAAACCAAATGCACTAAAAGTGGAATTAAGGTGGGAGCACTTTAAAAATAAATTAAGGAATCTTTGAGTCTCCTCACATTTAGAATGTTCAGCATATGATGGAAGCACAGTAGAGAACTTACAAATGCTTAAAAACCAGCTTGTCATTATCTTTGGAAAATTAATCTACATGTTTTGGCTGTGGATATTTGTAGTTTTATGTACTGTGATTTGATCATTATCCATTTTTTTAGCCAGTTTATAGAAAGGTGCCATAGATGCTGAATATTTGCATAATTCTAAATAGTCAAAACCTTAATGGAAATGAATGGTGCAATGTGTATTGTAGGTATTCAGTGAAACTTGCTCACTGGTAAATACTATGAATAGGTAAAGTCTGATTGTGGGATGGAAGAGGGAAGCATGTCCCATAGACTAGCCATTATCCCAGAAGCTTTAATTTGGATTTCTCTGCTGAGCTGGGAGTTATACTCCATGGCTTCAAAAACATAAGCTAGTCTGCATAGGGTAGAGAAAGTCTGGCCTTTAAATGTTGCTGAGCTACAACTGGCAACAATGAAAGTTATTTTTATGTATACAATTATATTACATGAATTTCTCACTATTGTGTTATTTCAACACACACACACATATACACACGTGTGGGGGTGCCTAGGCATGTGTAGATATATTGACAGTATTTTGTGAGTCCCTCATCAAACCAAGTAACCAAAAAAAGTAGGAACCAAATTGTATATAAATTTTAAATTTTGCAAGCATTGCACCAATTTTGATACTCTCTTTTGAAATTCCAAGTTTGATTCACGTTTGTATAAAAGCTTCAGGTTCAGGGCCATTTGCTGTCTAAAAGTCAGAATCCATTACACATAGCTCTGCCAATGAACTGCCAAAATAGGAAATGTCTGGGCGAGAGTTACCTACTGTGGAATCTATGAATAGGCTGACCTTTTTGCCATTGTTTTTCCATTTTCCATGTGGAAAACAAGACAGGTTGTAATAATATTATTTAAAGGCCTAAGGTGGCACCTAATTACTCCTTCTGTTTGTTACGTATTTAGAACTTTAGCAACCTGGCAACACATGGTTGGATAAATAAAGGAAACACAGGAGTTGATTCAACGAGAGATAGACCCATTCTGGGTTTAAAAATTATTGCAAACATAATTTGCTTAACATTAAAGTGCTTTCTTTTATTTTTAATCCCAATGAAACGTGAAAGTTTAAAGTCAAATTCTGTTCCAGGTTTTAGTTATCTTGAAGTCTGTAGGCACATGCAGCATCTTGTGGGAAAGGGTGTAGAAGGTGGTCGTTTTGTTTCTTTTGTGCATCAGGGTGGTAGAGGAACCTTCTATTGGATTTAACCCACTCTTCATGTGAAAAACAGTCAGTGACAAATGGCTATTGAGATGAATCGTTCTGGAGTCTGAGTTGGGAAGGAAGTGCTGCATTCCTAAAGGGAAAAAATAACAGGATTTTCCCCCTCCTACTCAGTCACAGATTTCTGATTTTGGGGGGGGGGGTTTGGAGGAGAAAGAGAAGGAGAAAATGTGTTCACACTTATTCTATACATTTATAGAGCTACACATTTCATGTGAAAAAGGCTGAGCTTGAAGCACAGAGGCCTCCAGCTCCAGACATAGCGGCTCTGATTGCATGGGAAAATAGGATTACAAACTGGAGTGGGGCAGGATTAGGCAGGCAGATTTAGACTACTATAATCCCAAGGGAGCATAACAAGCAATAAATCCTAACACATACTGTAAATGTACCCAAGAATAGAAATGCCTCTTCTTGGTTCAAAAACATTGGTTGATGTCACTAATGGTTTTCCAATAAATACAATAATCAGAACATAAGACTTAATTTCCATTCTGTATAATTCATACCAATAGACATATGAACTGTTAATCTGGCTACAGATGTCCTTCCACAAAAATGAAGTGGGCATAATTAATGCTTATTTCAACAAATCCCATTTGATAAAATTATGGTATTAAACAGTCACCAAATCATTGATTGTTCTAGTTGTATTAATTACTAGTTCAGTTAAATTTTTAAACAGGGCATTTGCAAGCCTCTTTCCCATATTTAACACCGTAAAGAAATTATATACTGCAGAAGAAACATTATGGAAAGAAGAGGTCGTGGAATGTATGTTAAGTCAAACTATCATTCTTTTCTCAAAAGAATGCTTTAATAATGCTAATCTCACCTCTGTGCTTTGACAGAAGTTTTAGTTTCCTTCCTTTTCTGCTTCCTAAAACTGGATTTTTAATAGTTTTATGGGAAGAATCTGTACTTGACTAATTACTTCAGCTTCTGAGAATGAAATGCTTTTATGAAAAGAAGAAAGGAGAGAGAGAGATTCAAATTTGGGATTTTTTTTACTGTTCTAGGATTATCCCAATGACTAGCAAAGATGGAAGCAGTCTAAAGCTGTAACCCTTAACCTGTCTAATAGATGCAGCACAATAGCATTTGATGACTTGTATAAACTTTCTGGTTTTTCTGAATTTATGAGAGTACACTCCAATATTTCCTACTTAACTTGGAAAAGTGTGCTGAAGCATTTTTCTAAAACGAAAAAGGCACCTTGTGCTACTATTATGATGATTGCCAGTGGTATTTCTATTGAATAATAGTAACAATGAATATAATTCAGTCCCAGATTTTCTTAAATACTGATACTATGATCATATCAGGAGGAGGATGTTTAATCTTCTAAGCATTGATCCTGATCCACAGAATCCATCACTCTCACAGGAATGTTGAATGAGTTGTATTTTCTTTATTAGCATGAGGAAGTGTTTCATTTCTGGACCATACTCTTGTAATGGTCACTCTGATTTCAGGATCCCCAATTGCCAGAATGTATTTAGGAGGAAACTATTACAATCTGTTATCTGAACATGCCATGTAACTGGAGTTCATGGCTTGGATCCTGATCAAATTAATTTCACATTGATACCTTGAAATCAAAGAGATACATTATTAACTTAATTCTCAGAGATTTAAATGAGTCTTTAGTGCAAAACTAATTTAGTCTAGACCCAAGCTGTTGTAGTCCATGTTTTCTAGTTGAAGTTGTGCTTTCAAGGATTTTAACATTGGCTGGGCTGATTTTTTTTTAAAAAATTGAATTTTTTTTTGTATGGCTTTTACCTTAGCCATATTATTCTGGTTTTGCTGAGAACATTAATAAAAATATTTATAAATGAAAGGATGACAGTACAGTCAATTACTTTTGAGTAATTATCTAATTTCATTTATTGAGAAAAGGATATCTTATCTGAAAGGGTTGGTAAGTCAACTCAGAATATATAGAAAGCACAATTGCAAGAAAAACGGTGTTTTAATCAATGAATAGTTGTGATGCAGGAGGCAACTCACTCAAACACACACTGCTACTTATCTTTCTTGGATATCTTATAGAGTATAATTATTACTATGGATACTTACACGCACATGCATGCAGAGAAGAAGCTTTTAAAAACACCTTCATGGATTTCTAATCATGCTAGGTTACCTGGAGTTGGGGCTTAACCAAACATTACAGCTACTGACTAGTCCAGCAGCTAAACAAATGCTTCCAGAAATCTTGTCTTCTTGAAGCAGCCTCTTTAATCTGAAACTGCAAGAATACACAAAAGATAGCAGGGGCTGATGACAGATATGACAAATGTAAATAATCTATTAAAGCAAGGTGGCTGCTGTCAATTTTTTCATGGTTAGTAGTACATAGATGACATTTGTAAGCTCTTTCTACATTTTGTTTTCGTGATGACAGGGTTTAGTTGTGCTAACTAGTAACTTTATGTTGTTTCAGTTTGGGGGCAGCTTCCATTCTCTTTCTTTTCAGTTAGAATGGGCATTGATTAGGGTATGACCAATAAAAGTGAGATGTTACAGGGAGATATCAAAATTTAAATTTAAGATTTACAGCCATCTAATTTTGTGCTGTATTGTATATGTTAATGCTGTATATAACTGTCAGAACGTTTATGATTTCTGTCTTTTGGGGAATTAAACTTTTTTTCTGCATAATAAAGAATTATACATAACTTGAAAACTCTCATGGCTATTGCAAATGACAAAATAGAAGTTATTTCCAAAACCAGGAGGCAGCATTTCAGATTTTTGGGATGTTCTTCTGCTGACTTAAAATTTTGCATTATAACCACAAAGAAATTCCAAAGAGGCTAAATAGATAAACTAATAATGGAGGGGTTTTTTTCTTCATTTGATTTGAAAACAAACATAAGGCAATGGTTTTCTGTTCACTTGTTTAGCCTTTTTTGAGATGTTTTTCTGATGGCTACTTTTTTGAATGGTCACAGTATTGCATTGCATGAAGGTGGCCTCTAACTGAATTGCCATTGGCATGTACCATTGCAGACGTATACAGATATTCATACATGCACTTCATTGCTACCTGATTCTACTTGTACAGTGGCTTTTTCTCTGTGTTCATAGGCACTTAACAGTCTAGCAAGTTAAGATAATACTAGAGGGTTACAATGCATGAAAGCATTTGCCAGGAGCTGAAGGCTCCATTGTTTATTTGCTGCAGGAAGATTAACATGGGCCACTGAGCTGGAAATCACTCTATGCTACATTTGTGATTTATCATAGAGTCGGAGGAGAATTCGGATTCAGTCTTTAAAAAGTCACCAATTCTTCTCCATTAAAAACAAACAAACCATAAACACACACAGGCACAAGGAGAATGTCAGGGGGAGGTTAACTAGTACAAAATCTATTTGCCAAGGTATTTAAAGTATTAAACGGGCAGGTGTGTCATTATAAATCTACAGTGTTGATCCTGTCTTGAGAAAAGGGTTAGATTTATTGACTTTTGAATCTCTTCTAGCCATGTCACTCTCTCATCTTGTGAAGCAGTATACCAGGTGTAGGATAGTCCCTTAACATGAGCAATAACTTGTATGTTTAATCTGAAGGGTGGGGTATCCTTTCACGTTATATGACTTTTTTGAGGGTCATATCTTCTGGTTAGATTTTAAAGACAGGCAAATTCTTCCTGTGACACACAGACCTGAGAACTACACACTAAAGAAAAATAAGGGCAGAAGAATTGGGAATGATGGTGCAAAATGAAACCACATTGTTCTGTTGTTGTTTTTTTTAAAGACAATTGATGTATCATGAGATAATCCTACACCAACAAGACTTCTGGATACTTGTACTGTGTCTATTGTACCAAACAAGCAGTCTGGATGCTGCCGTGCAAAGTCTGTAGAAATCCTATAAATACATAAAGTACTTAAATGAGAGATCTATAGAACCTTAGGCAAGTTTTATGTATTAATTGTATTATTATTAATACATTTATTCGTCTATATCAGTGACTGGGGAATTCTGGACATTGAAGACCACACATCTTAAAAGTTTCTGAGGTTGAGAAACACTGATTTAGATAGCAACTATGTAAGCCTGATGCAGAAATAATCACTGAGGGGAAAACATTTGTGGACCAAAGACTTTATATCTTTCTCCCCCCAGGAGTATTGCCAGGGGTGAAATGTTCCCAGTTCGGACCGGATCGCCTGATCCGGTAGCGATGGTGGTGGGTGGTTCAGAGAACTGGTAGCAGAAATCCCTGCCCACCCCCCATGCCCAGCTGAGCCGCATGATCATCGAGGCTTTTTTTTTTTTAACTTTTAAAGCATTTTTTCTACAAATGCTTTTAAAAGTTAAAAAAAAGCCTCTGATGATCGCACAGCTCAGCTGAGATCGTCAGAGCCTTTTAAAAGCTTTTTTTCTACAATCTCTTCTGACAATCCCAGCTGAGTTGCCTGATCGTCAGAGCCTTTTAAAAGCATTTTTTTCTACAACCTCTTTAGCCGAAGAGGTTGTAGAAAAAATGCTTTTAAAAGTTAAAAAAAAAAAGTTGGCCACGCCTACCCATTCACATTACCCCCCACCAAGCCACACCCACAGAACCGGTAGTAACAAATTTTACATTTCACCACTGAGTATTGCTATTCAGGTCATAGCAAGAAGCAGCGTCTAATGTTGGCTATCTTGAAACTGTTAATCAGGATGTATCTACTTAGTCCTGGATGAGGGACCATCAGGAAATCTGTAAATTGGAAATGACAAACTATTTCTTACTGTTCCCAATAAAACGACACTGATGTTTCCATGCATGCCTCAGGAGTCAAGCTAAACTCAAGAAAATCCTTTTTAAAAGTGCCCTTCAGAGTTTAGCCTACCATCAGATTTTGTAGGCACCTTAATCCCATTTCTTCACAAAATTCTTTTCTTATTTAAAATTGTGCAAAATTTTTTTTTTATTTATATAGTATTAAAATTACTTTTATGTCTTCTAATGAAAGAACTCTCAACCTAACTACTTTACCAACAAAATAAAAATAAATTTATGTGCAGTTGGATAAAATAGAAGATTCAGGAAAAAAACCTTTTTTCTCAAACAACTTCAAAAACAACATTTGAAAAAAATAATAATATGACCCCCATGTGCCTATCAAAATATCCCCCCACCAAAAAAAAACCCATCAAAAAGTTGAACAACAGTCCCACAGGAGTGGGAATTTTTCTTTTTCTTTCTTTTTCTTATTATTTTCTTATTTTTTTAATATAATCCATCTTCAGTTAAACAGTGTGTCGTCCAGGTACAAATATCTTTGTAAAATTATAATCAAGATTTACAACAATATTCATTACATTAACATTAATTCTATATTAAAATGATTATATTAAACATAATAATCATATTTGCTTCTCTCTCTTAACATATCTTCTTTATTTCACTAAACTTTTTCTTTTGTTTCCCTG
The DNA here is from genome assembly GCA_032468215.1 of Stegonotus admiraltiensis. Lineage (NCBI taxonomy): Eukaryota > Metazoa > Chordata > Lepidosauria > Squamata > Colubridae > Stegonotus > Stegonotus admiraltiensis. Next base: position 51,842 of record JANHZT010002857.1, on the reverse strand, counting down.
TTTTTAACTTCCATTTTTGTTATCTAACCATTGATAAAATAAGTTCCATGTCATATAATACTCTGTTCTTTCTCCTTAATTGCTAGTGTTAGTCTATTCATTTCTGCACAACCTAATATTTCTCTGATTACATTCTCATCTGTGTGGATCTCGTCACTTTTCCAATTTTGTGCAAATACAATTCTAGCTCCATAAATATATGGATAATTAAATATGCATTCCCCTTACTATATTTTTCAGGTAAAATCCCCAACAAAAATATTTCTGGCTTTAAATCAATATGCTGCTTTATCATTTTTTCCAGCCACATATGTATTTTTGTCCAATATTTGTTTGCTTTTGAGCATGCCCACCAAAGATCCAGGTATCTGGTGGCAGTTCCAGAATTTAGCCGTCTTATCTTTAAACATCTTTGCCAACCTCGCTGGTGCAAAATGCAATCTATAAAACATCTTATACAAATTTTCTTTGTATGCAATTGACATTGTTAATTTATAGTTCCTATCCCAGTTTCTGCCATTTATCTAACTCTATTGTATAACCAAAGTTTTTTGCCCATATTATCATTGTCTCCTTCACTTCTTCCAATTTAATTCTAATAAGTAGCTGTATGTTTTCTTTTCAATTTTTCTTCTGTCCCTGTTAATATCTTGTCTAATTCTGTTAGTTCATTATAAAAACCATATAGTTTAACATCTTTCTCATATTTAGAATGTATTTGCACTTGTGAGTATCATGCCATATCAATCCCTTGATCACTCAATTCTTGTTTAGTTTTGAGTTCCCCCTTTTCATTCAGAATATCTTTGTACCTAACAATATTTTCAATGTTAATAACATTTGGGTGAATCAGTGCTTCCATTGTTGAAAGCCAAACTGGTATCCTCAAGTAATGTTGTTCTTTAATTTTCTCCCACACTAACAATAATTCATTCCTAATATAATGTCTTTGAAAGTAACCGTGTATTTTATTTTTCCGATACCACAAGAAGGCATGCCAGTCCAATTGCAAATCATGGCCCTCCAAAGTCAATAGTCTTGTATGCCTCAATACAATCCATTCTTTCACCCATGTGAGTACTGCAGCCTGATAATACAATTCTGGAGTGGGAATTTTTCATTTTAAATGCCCAAATAAGGAGAGAGGGTTTTGCAAAATAAATGGCTGGAACAGGAGAAAGGCTGCTTTTCCCTCTGAACACAGGAGATGTATGCTTCCATTAGCATAAAGGAAAAAGTGAAAAGCAATGATACACAATGCAGATTTAGTGTGCTGTGTAATTTGGTTTTCAGACCATATTAGGGACCTAGGAAACATGTTACACTGAATCAGGACTATAATCTGTAGTGGCACAGTGGTTAGAATGCTGTATTGCAGGCTAATTCAGCTCACTGCTAGGAGTTCGATCCTCACCGGTTCAAGGTTGACTTAGCCTTCCATCCTTCCGAAGTCAGTAAAATGAGGACCCAGATTGTTGGGGGCAATATAACACAAGGGCTATCAATAGATTCAAACTCAATGTAATTTGCTCTAACCTTGATTGTAGGAAATATGACTTCTGAAATAGAGTAGTAAATGTCTGGAACACTCTACCTGATCCTGTTGTTAGTCTTGCTAATCCCCATACCTTTTACCTTAAACTGTCTACCATGGACCTTTCATGTTTCTTAAGAGGTCCTTAAGGGGGCGTGCATAAGCGCACTAGTGTGCCTACTGTCCCTGTCCTACTGTCCCCATTTATATGTAATCATTCTATGTGTTTATGGCTATGTTTTGCCTATTTATATCCTTTTATTTATGCCAATTTTTTTTCATGTGTCCATGGCCATGTCTATACTGTTACTTGTTTCCTTGTACTTGTTGAGAGAGAGAGAGAGAGAGAGAGAGAGAGAGAGAGAGAGAGAGGGAGAGGGAGAGAGAGAGAGAGAGATGCTGACTCTGTAAACTGCGTAGAGAGGGCTGTAAAAGCACTGTGAAGCAGTATATAAGTCTAAGTGCTACAGCTAAATGCTAATGCTATATAATCCATGGACCTCAGCATTGCCTCCCCAGGCTGGATGGCTTCTCATGTGGGCTGGCAGGATGATGCAAGGAGGCTGGGCTTGAAAGAGAGGAAGTCTTGACCTATTCCACAAGAGCCTCGCATTCTGCATCCCAACAACTGCCTGGCTTATAGGAAGAAATAAAAAGTGGTGACTCCTTGTCTTTTCCTGGCTGGAGTATTCTGAGTGCACACATCCTAAAGTTGCCAAAGTTGAAAAGCATGGTCAAAAGCATCAAGAAACATTTTGAAACATTCCTTTTTGGAATTTTTAACCACTCTCCACATTCCCTATCCACAGAATATAAAGAAGGCGGGAGCTAACTTTTATTTCATCTGCCGATGTTGGATAAAATCCAGGAACTTTGGGGCAGGGGAAAATATTGTCTCATGGGTTTGCTGGTGAGATGAGCTAACATAACAAAACAAGATCAAGGACTTCAAGTGCTTTTCTCAGCCCAATTGAGAAAGCCTCAGCTTTGAAATGGGCATTTTTTTCATGCAAAGCTTCTGCTGAATCCCTGAAATATTTTCTCATACTGCTTTGACTACTAAATCCAGATAAAAAATACGAGAAACCTGTTCCAGGGCTGGGAGGGGAAAGAAAGGGAGAGTGAGCCATGCAAGTCTCTTTCCCACGTGTCAGAAAGGCTGGCTGGCTGGGCTAACCTTAATGTCTCAGGGAGGAAACCAAGTACCTTTGCACATTGGAACTGCTTACAATGACTTTTGTTGCTGATGGCGCATGTTTCGATCTCCTTGTTAAATGTTGTTAAGCAGGAAACAGGTTTTGAGGCAACCGGGTCCTTGGGAGTTCAAGCTCCTGCCTCAAATGTTCTTACAAGATGTACAGTTGGCATCAGTTTACAGGAAATATTTAATTAGAAACGGAAGGCACTGGCTCCACTGACCTTGCATTTATATTTACTGTATATGGCTCATTACAATGACTTTTACCGACAGTTTACATTGGTGATTTATTTCTATTAACCAATGGAGAATTTGCAGGATTAAAGAAGATGGAAATAGATGATGGGATACCCAGTGCGAGGACAAGGGAGTAGGAGAGAGGAGAGATCTTCTTGTAAAGGAGAAGACTGTGAGTCAAAGAGGGAGGAGAGTGACATATTTATGAGTCCAGTATCAGTTGCCTGCACCGATAAGCCATGGTCATTAAAGGAAGGAAAAGTCACCTTTGTGTGTATAAAATATGCACACCGCTGGGCTTGAAAAGAGTGGACAGGAAAGCATTGGGTAAATAAAGGATATCCCATGAAACATAATATGAAAATAAAATTACCTCACTAGGCAGGAAAATTCTCCATCCAAGTAGTGGAATTTAAGGGGAGTAGAACAAGTCAGATTTTTAATTTAATTTTTATTCTGCTTTTCTCCAAGAAACTTCAGATTATACCTTGAATTCTGCCCATTTATAGGTCATTCATTATAATAGATAAAGTTATAGATACATACAACCCCTGAGGAGATCAGTTGTATATTCTTATATCAGTTATGTGGTAGTGAAACCGAATGGGAGATTATGATACATCATGTCTTGAAGCCACTGGTACATTACTTGATTTATGGAAGAAGATCTTCTGTATCTTACAATGAACACAGAAAATGTGAATGTTCATAAAGCAATTCATTGCAAGGCTCTTGAAGACTAACTAGTAGACTGGCCTAAACTTTTGAAGTGTAGCCAGCTTGACTGTCACCACTGAGCAAATCACGATTCTATCTGAGCTTACACAAACAAGAACATAAAAGGTGACCATGCAAATGACTCAAGTGCCTACTCGAGTAATCTCAGAAAGAGAACAATAGAGCCTGAACCTCTTATCCTTGTCAAGAAAGAAGATAAACCTAATTGCAGAGAGGATGACGAGCCAAAGAAATCCTTACTCTCAAGCTACATTAGAGAATAAGAAGAATAAGTTGATGATTAATGTCAGTTGGTGCAGCAGTCCACCTCTGTTGAGCAGTTAGTAGAGAAAGGTCTGCATACAGTATACTCTAGAAGAGCACCAGGGCATCCAATGATGCAAGCTGAAGTCTGGCCTTTTTAGCTAATGATCCATTGCTTCGATCCAGCCATTCATTTGGAAACCAGTTTCAAAATGGAATGCTTCTCCTTTCTCAAAACATTTTAATGCTTTGCCTCCCTCTCACCCCACATTTGTGTGTGGTTATTCAAAATTACAAATAAATGGCAAGATAATGAACAGTTACAAATCTCCTCCTCCTCCTCCTCCTCCTCTTCCTCTTCCTTCTTCTCCTTTTAGCCATTGTCTATCCACTGCAAGATGAAGGCCTCTTCTGCATGCTATACGGTCCTGAGATTTCTTTAGCCAATTGGGCCCACAATATTTGCTGATGTTGTTGATCCATCTTGTTTTAGGTCTCTTTCATGGTTGTTTTTTTATCAAGTGGGATCCATTCAATCACTGCCTTGGTCCACCTATCATAAGTTCTTCTTGCTATGTGACCAGCCCATTTCCATCTCTTTTACTCTCTTGATAATATTGTATACTTTCTTTGGTTTTCTAATCCATGTGCAGGTCTTTCTATCTTGTCTCGTAATGCTGAACATATATCTTTCCATAGCTTTTGTATTGATCGTGGGTTAGTGTCCATGTTAGACCATCATATGTTGGAGCAGGTAGCACACACTGATCGAAAACTTTTCTCTTCAGGCATAGGTGGAGGTTGTTTTTGAAAACTATGCTTAGCTTGCCAAATGCCTGCCAACCACGTTTAACACTCCATTCACTTTCCAAAGCTGTTCAAGTTGTAAATCTACAACCCTGAAATTTCTTTTAAAAAAGAAAGTAATGCATCTTGCATAACAACGAAGTCAGTATTTTATTGAAGTCGGACTTTTATTGGAGCATCGTTCAGGAAATGTCTGTGAAAACAGTGATATAAATTAACACCTCTGCAGAAACCTTTTAAAGCAAATACATTGCTAAATTCCTAAGCTTTAGTCCTGTTTAAAGCCAATTCTGACTAATTCCTACTTTGATTTGATTAACAAGCAAAGAAAATGAAAAATGTAGGAAAGTAACAGTAGGAATATAAATTGTTATATAAATTGAAAGAGCTATCCTCATGTCCTGTAATCATGACATGGACATGTGATCATTTCTTATGCAATAATCTCATCTTGTTGCTTTTGAGTCTTTCCAGACCATATCTTGAAACAATTTAAAGTTGCCTTTTCCGGCCATTGAGTCAGTGTTAATTTTTGGTGACTGCCTGAGCTAGTCCCTTGCAGATTTCTGGGCAAGATTTTAGAAGTGGTTTTTCTTCTTAAGGCTAAGAGAGAAAGAGAGAGACTAGTCTAAAGTCAGCCAGTTGGCTTAGTAATTAAGGCAAGACTAGAATTCACTATCTTCTAATTTCTAGCATTGTGTCTTTCACTAGTATACCAATAGTCTTTATTTATTTATTTTAATTTAAAGAAATATTTCCCCTTTTTTCCTAACATGATCTTTGTTGTGGATATGGTCTGGAATTGCCAGCCCTACAAGATAGACCAGACTAGGAAAACAAAGTCATCAATACTAATACTACTTTTATTATAAGATTATAGTAATACAATGTTAGCCTGAATGTGTTTCGCCCCTCCTTCACTTTATTTCATGGAAACTGGGGAGTATCTTGGTTTCTCAAGTTACAGTTCTGGCCCAAACTAGGATTTTTTTTTTATCAGACTTGTTGTGTTTGTAGTTCTTTCTCTTTCACCTGATCCCCAAAGTTATTTCTTGTGTCTATTACAGGCATGTTTTACCAACAAATTAGCCAGAGATATGTTTGGGAAGGAACCTGCCCTATTCCCATGGGTGTCTTAGGCTGCTGCAGACATATGGCCATTTGGGAGGGACCAGCACTTAACTTCTGCAGAGTCATCTACCCATATTATGTGTGATCCTCAGTTTCCACAGAAATCACTGGGTTATTTGTTTATTTCTTTTTTAATCCCATTTCTTTTGTGTGCTCCTTATAAACAGGAAGGAGTGCACAACCTGATTTTTAAAAATGAAGTCTCATAATTGTGCATTGTCCGTTCACTCACCACTGTGAGGCCTTCCATTGCTGCTACCAAAAGGGATTTTTGCTTTTCACGGTTTTAATGACTCGGAGGAACATAATTTTGCTACTCCATTCCATCTCCATCTCCAGTTTCCTTTTGGTGCTGCTGACCACAAGGCTAGAAAGTATCATTCCTCTCTAGCAATAGTCAAAGGTAGAACTCACATGTTACAGCTGCACTGTTCCCTTCTGCTACATCTTATAGTATCAACTTTGTTAACTCTAAAGACTCTTTTTTCCGCTATATATTCTAAATCAACGGTGATCTATACCTATATCTATATCTATATCTATATCATCTATCTGTATCTGTATCTGTATCTGTATATCTCTCTCTCTCTCTATATATATATTTATATATATAGTGTGTGTGTGTGCTGGTGTGTGTGCTGGTGTGCGCACGCATGTATGGGGGGGTGTATAGGTGTGTGGGTATGTATATGTATATGTATATGTATATGTATATGTATTCATTCTTTTGTGATGGGCATCAAAATTTCATTTTTTAATGCTTGCCAGTGTGTTCACAGAAAAAATCAACAATAAAAGTTATCTTATCTTATCCTTTCTTATCTTGAGTCCATTATCTAAGCTTGCACCTATTAGCCAAACTATTTTTGGACATAGTTTCAATGCTGTTTCAAAGGAACACTCCTGGTAATCCTCAACTTATGACCCTTTGTTTAATGACACTTACAATTACAGAAAAAAAGGGACTTAAAACTACTCCTTAAGGTTACAACCATCACATCACCCCCAAAGCTGCCTGATTATAATTCGGTTGCTTGGCAACCAGCTCATATTTGCGTCATGTGATTACAATTTGCAATCTTTCCAGCCGGTTTCTGACAAGCAAAGGGAATAAGGGGAAGTTGGATTTCTTAACGACCATGTGATTTGCTTAATGATCACAACATTTGCTTCACGACTGTGATTTGTTTAATTACAGTGGTTAAAATGGTCATAAAATTAGATCCAGTCACAGGACAACTCACTTAGTAACTGCATGGCTTAGCGACTGTAATTACAGTCCCAATTGTGATTGTAAATTGGGGGCTTACCTGTAGAGCCGTGTGTGGAAATAGCTCAATAGACAGGTTGGAAAGGTGGACTTTGCAAACTAATAGCCAATTTCATAGATGGCTTAAGCTTGCCCATTACAAATGTATTCAAATGTGTGCCACCCATTTAGGGAAAGTGATTTGTGGTAGTTTTCTGATGGGCAGGCAATAATTGGTAAGAGGGAAAACAAAATCTATCAATCACTTCCTTTAATTTACTGTACAATAAGTAAACAGAACACTATATGACCTCATTACTGTGGCAGAATAGAGTTTGGCAATCAGGGCAACAAGTTTTATGTATTCTTACCCCCACCCCCCAAAAAGTAGTCTTCAAATGATAAATGGTATTATTCCTATTTTCTTCAAAGTTTAGAAACAGGTCATCCTCCCCCATATACAGGTCCAACTTGGAATCCTAGTGGATGATCACTTGAATACGAGCCAGCAGTGTGCAGCAGCCGCCAAAAAAGCTAATACAATCCTGGGTTGTATAAACAGAGGCATAGAATTGAGATCACATGAAATATTAGTGCCGCTTTATAAAACCCTAGTAAGATCACACCTGGCATACTGCAAACACACCATACTACAAAAAAGATTTGAGACTTTGGAAAAAGCTCCAAGAAAAGCAACTAAGATGATTAAAGGCCTGGAGACTAAACCCTATGAAAAACGGCTGCAGGTTTTGGGTTTGGCTGCTAGTCTAAAGATGCCATCTAAACAATGGCAAGACAGGAAACAACATCTGCATCTAGTTCTGGTCACTATATTACAAAAAAGATGTTGAGACTTTGGCAAAAGTGCAAAGAAGAGCAACTAAGACGATTAAGGGCCTGGAGACAAAAATATATGAAGAACGGTTGCAGGAATTGGGTATGGCCAGGCTAGAGAAAAGAAGGACTAAGGTGACATGATAGCTGCATTCCAGTATTTGAGGGGCTGCCACAAAGAAGAGGGTTTCAACATATTTTCCAAAGCACCAGAAGGCAGGACAAGAAACAATGGTTAGAAACTAATCAAAGAGAGAAGCAACCTGGAATTAAGGAGAAACTTCCTAACAGAGAAGGCAATTAACCAGTGGAACAGCTTGCCTCCAGAAATCATGTATGCTCTATCACTGGAGCATGCACAATTTTAAGAAGAGACTAGACCAGTGATGGCTAACCTTTTTGCCATTGCGTGCGAAAAGTGCCCACACCCCCAATTCTATGCGCCCACCCCCCGTGCACAACCACCTCGTGCTCCTCCCACTTTTCGCACGTGATGGCATGGTGGGCCCGGTAGGCCCGTTTTTCGCCCTCCCCAGGCTCCAGAGGCTTTCTAGGAGCCTGAGGAGGGTGAAAACGGCCTTCCCCACCCCCTGGGGGCCCTCCGGAGGCCAGAAACAGCCTGTTTCCCGACTTCTGGTGGGCCTAGAAGGCCTGAAAATTAGCTGGCCAGTGCACGCATGTGCCCTAGAGCTGAGTTTGTGGGCCCACTGATATGGTTCCGCGTGTCACCAGTGGCACGCATGCCATAGGTTCGCCATCACGGGACTAGACAGTCACTTATCTGAAATGGTATAGGTTCTCCTGCTTGAGCAGGGGGCTGGACTAGAAGACCTTCAAGGTCATTTCCAGATTCTATTCTGTTCTGTTCTGTTCTGTTCTGTTCTGTTCTGTTCTGTTCTGTTCTGTTCTACTCTACTCTACTCTACTCTACTCTACTCTACTCTACTCTACTCTAATTTGTGTTGACAAAAACAATAGATAGATACATAAAAGGATAATGGACAAAAGTTAATTTCTATTAATTTTTAAGCTTTTAAGAACACAGTCAATGAAAATCCAGAGTAAATTAGCATTTTGGGGTTCATATACAGTAGCCTGCATATGAACCCAAAAATTAATATACAGTATGCGGTGGCAGCCAAAAAAGCCAATGCAATCCTAGGTTGCATTAAGAAAGGAATAGAATCAAAATCACGTGATGTGTTAGTAGCACTTTATAAAGCCTTAGTAAGACCTTATTTAGAATGCTGCATCCAGTTTTGGTCACCATGTTATTTTAAAAAATGTTAAGACTCTGGAAAGAGTACAGAAAAGAGCAACCAAGATGATTAGGGGTCTGAAGGCTAAAACATACAAAGAGCAATTACAGGAATTGGGTATGTCTAGCCAAGTGAAATAGGGATGTGGTGGCTCAGTGGCTAAGATGCTGAGCTTGTCGATAGAAAGGTCAGCAGTTCAGCAGTTTGAATCCCTAGTACCGTGTAATGGGATGAGCTCCTGTTACTTGTCCTAGCTTCTGCCAACCTAGCAGTTTGAAAGCACATAAAAAATGCAAGTAGAAAAATAGGGACCACCTTTGGTGGGAAGGTAACAGCATTCCATGCACCTTTGGTGTTTAGTTATGCCAGCCGCATGGCTATGGAGATGTCTTCGGACAGCGCAGGCTCTTCGACTTTGAAACGGAGATGAGCACTGTGCCCTAGAGTCGGGAACGACTAGCACATATGTGCGAGGGGAACCTTTACCTTTTAGCCAAGTGAAAAGAAGGACTAGAGGTGACATGAGAGCAGTGTTCCAATAGTTGAGGAGCTGCCACAAAGAAGAGGGGGTCAACCTACTTTCCAAAGCATCAGAAGGCAAGATAAGAAACAATGGATGAAAACTAATTAAGGAGAGAAGCAACCTAGAACTAAGGAGAAATTTCCTAACAGTGGGAAAAATTAACCAGTGGAAGGACTTGCCTTCAGAAGTTGTGGGTGCTTCATCACCGGAGGCTTTAAAGAAGAAAACAGCCACTTGTCTGGAATTGTGCAGGGTCCCCTACTTGAACAGGTGTTTGGAATAGAAGTCTTCCAAGGTCTCTTCCAACTCTGCCTGCTACTGCAAGCATATGGAGCCAGAGAGATTTCCTTCTTACTTTGAATTATTTTTTTTTCTACCAAGTGGTTACTATTGCACAATATATTTAATAAGGTTTTCATTTCTAAGAAGCTTCCTCTCACCTGCTCTAATGTTTACTCAAGAGATTTTTTGAACTATCATTTTATAACCATAATTGCTAGAGTTTTTCAATCTGTTTATAGCTAAACATGTTTGTGGAACACTTCACCTTGTTGGACTCTGCTTTATTCATTTGGCTCGCAGATTATACCAGATCTTTTGACAAACCATTTTTCTTAACTGATTTCTTTGTTGATTTAAAAAAAAATAAAAAGATGAAAATGTCACTGCACAAAAGGAAGACAGACGAAATCAAGTCATCAGGAATAAATAACAAAGACTTTACTTAAAAGTTGCTTAGAGGACACTTGAACAAACCAACCCAAGCTTTCGGAAGAGAAACGAAATACTCTTTCCTTTTAAACTGGAAGTATTTCATTACACCAGTGTTTGAAATTTGGTTGCTACCCACTTTTTTCCCCATAGAATGACAGAGAAAGCAAGTGGAGGATCAAATCGATTAGACACTGAGCAAAGCACTTTGGGAACGGAAAATGTTTGAAGCCAAACCACAGACCACATTTGTCAAGCTCTTAAGAAATAAAAATGAAGGATCAAAGCAGGAGCCTTTGACAAATATTAACATTTGTCACCTACGATTACTTTTGATGTACTTCTTTTTTAATTTGATAAAGGCAGCCAAGTTCTAAAAAAAAGGGAAAAAAAGAATCTTTGCACCTTGAGAAAAATAATATAACAGCAATATCACTAAAGCAAGGAATCTAAAATGAAGATAAGGAACTCTGAAAACTCCTTCCAACCCAAATTTAGCCATTGATTCATACATTTCATGAAAACCATATCCCTGAGCCTAGAGCTATCCAAAGATATGGGATTTGAAGTACAGCAAATCTTATTTATTTGTTTGTTTGTTTATTTACAAGTACAAGGAAACAAGTAACAGTATAGACATAGACATGGACACATGAAAAAAATTGGCACAAATAAAAGGATATAAATAGGCAAAACATAGCTATAAACACATAGAATGATTACAGATAAATGGGGACAGTAGGACAGGGTGATAATTATTCAATAATGATTGACAATGACCAACGTAAACTATCTCAATAAGATTTTTAAGGATTTTTTTGTTTTTTCTAACTCCTCAATATCTTCTTTAATTAATAGCAATTAATTTAATTAATTAATTAATAACAATGCAACCTTTTGCATTTCTACTAAGAAATAAAGACTTCTACTCGAAAGAATTCAAAAAGACTCATTCTTTATATGCTTACATAAGATGCCATCAGTGCCATCATAGAGACAAAACACAAATTACACAATTTCATACACAGAGTGTAGCTGATTTTAAAAAGACATTTTGTGGGTGCTCTATCTGGATCAGAATTACTGTGTATGACTTGAGAAGGCTTAAAGTTATTTTTCCCATCTGAATTTCACACACAGTTTCTGTACTTTGGGAGATCATTTTTCTGTTTTTAAGCTCATAGGAGAGAACTTATAAATTAACTAGTTTAGGAAAGGGCTACTCCCCCCACTTGCATAGTCATCCTGATCCAGATATCTCCACAAGCAACCATTGCACTAATAAAATCCTTAGAGTAAATGTACAGTCTGTGAATTAAAAATTCCTGAGTACGTGTACTAGGATTAAATGCAGTAGTCAATTACTGAGCTGTTGATCTGATTAATATACTTTGATTACATCATAAATGCATTTATTCTCCAGTAAATATTTTGATAATACTCATTTTGTTGCTTATCCCACACACATGATGTTTAATAATTTGGCCACAGCAATTTTTATCATGATCCTGCTTAACAACCTGTACATAGGTTCAATATCTATGCTGTACATCTACACATCAATAGCTTGTTTTGACTAATATTCTGACCATCTGAATGCTACAGGCTTTTCACAAGGCTGTTAGATCAATGAATTTACAGTATTTTGTACTTGTGTATTACAGTCATCATGTTTAATATCAAGATCGACTTCCTTTATAAAAAAAAACAAAGTAAGATATACTCCCAGTAGACAGTTCTTTCTGTTCCTAAGCTGAAACGCTAAATGGGGAAAAAACGTTATTTCAGTCAATTGAGTATTTGTGGTTGGGCAGACTGAATATGAGGCAGAAAGATAGATAATTTCTAGGCTCAGAGATGTGCCTCATCTTCGACCGGCTGGGCGCCAGTTCTATTTTCCTCACCCTCTCAATCAGGTGGTTTTCAAGCCCATGCTGACATCCAGAGCAGCAGAAATCCAATTAGAAGACTGGGCTCTGCTCCTTGTTTTATGAGCAACTTGATCCATACTGAAGGATTTACAATATATGGTCTAGTTCCTAGGCATGGCTCTGCATTCGGTGAGATGCATCATGGCAACAATAGCTCAGCCTTAATTTAAGAAATCAAGTCCTTGTCAAGGGTGGTAAATCATCTTTAAAACAAACACTCTTAAAGTTTTCAAGATAAAGGTCATTCCCTTGTAATGATGTGGTAAGATGGAATGCCATGAGGAACTGGGCAGGGATTCAAAGCAGTAAAATCACATTAGGTAAGATTATAGTGGCCTCTTGTTGCTGGGATTTCGGAGAATGTTGGCACCAGGATGACATGCCAGATTATCTTTAACAGGACAAGTGTGTCCAATACATATTCTCACCTTCACTTTTAAAAAATCTAACAATATAGCCTTGGGGCCTTTCTAACCTTTCACTGCAGAATTAAATTGTGAAGAAGGGACTGATGACGGCTGATCGGAGTTGATTGGATACACAAAAGGGAATTCTGAGGCACTCTATTAATTGTAATGCCATTTCACATGCTGCTGGATTGTTGTGAGCTGCTTTTGATCATATCTGGAGGAGAATTATCTCTTCCAAGCATATTTTAACTTGAAAGAACAGAGGCTGTTAGTTTTTAAGTCAATGCAATATGTACTATTGCTGAAATCTTCATAATGACCCAGTGGAATAGATATTTCAACAATGTGTTATGAATGTTATGAAGTATGAATTTGCAGGAAAATGCTTGGGAAAGTCATTAGGACTTTCAGGAACACCTACAAGGGATTTTTGTTGTTGTTAATGGCATTTCAGGTTTTTAAAAAAGGAAGGGAGATTAAATTCTACAGTGATGGCCACACCATCTTGCCTTTTCTGACCTGACTCCGTAGACATGGCTATTTTCTTTAGTGATGTATCTGAAGATATAATTTTGAGTGTGCTACTGTAATGAACCAAATTATTAAAGCAATGTGTCCATAATGCTTGTTTTAAAGCATCTGTGTTTTTCCCCCCCTAGATTCTTGGAAAAGTTTGAAAGAAGTATGCCTGCTCCAATTAAGCAGCAGTTGTAATAGCCAATGTTTGTAATATATCTGGCTAGTCAAATCAATCTCCTTAAAAACTCTTTTTGACAAAGACAGCATCTTGCTTATTCTGAAAGACAAATATTTTGCCAGTAAAATAGGAAACAATTTTAGCAGCTCTTCCTCACTACTTTAATTATTGTATTCATTTGTGTATGTTCAATAGGCAATGATACAGACAGATGTTTGTATTACATAGGATCCAATGCTAGAGTATTCCAACCAGGACCAACGTTTTTCTATATTTTATCTTTCTATCTCATAGGTCAGTGATGGCGAACCTTTTAGGGACCGAGTGCCCAAACTGCAACCCAAAACCCACTTATTTATCGCAAAGTGCCAACACGACAATTTAACCTGAATAATAAGGTTTTACTACCAGTGGCGGGATTCAAATAATTTAACAACTGGTTCTTCCTAATGACTGGGTGGGTGTGGCTGGGGTGTGTGTCATTTGACTGAGTGGGCATGGCCAACTCTACATCACTCATGTGGGTGGTGCCTGTATGAGACAGGCAGGGTTGTGGAGGGACTGCAGGGGTCGCCAGTGGGTGGGGTGGGAGGGGGGTGG
>JANHZT010002857.1:15269-33813 GCA_032468215.1 Stegonotus admiraltiensis | reverse complement strand
GGAGGGGGGAGGAGGGTTGGGGAAATATTTGTAAAACCTGTTAAAACTTTTTAATAAAAAATAAATAAATTTAATAAAATAACTAAATACTACCCACAGATCTTGCTTATACAAGTAGTCCTCATTTAATGACCACAATTTGGATTGGCAACTTGTTCATTAAGTGAAGCAATTCCTAAGTGAAATTGCCGCAATGCTTTTCTCTTGCTTTTGCTTGCTTTTGTTTTTATAGACCTTTGAAGGTCATAATGTGAGAACTGGTCACAAAGTTACTTTTTCATCACTTTTGTAATGGTGAATGGTTGCTAAAATAGGCAGACACTAAATGAGGATTACTTCTAGTATGAAATACAAGGTTCCTATTTTATGCGTTGGGAGCGTGCTTTTTAATTCTTAAAAAATCTTGGAAGATGTATTTATTTATTTGAGAAATGGCTTCCCACATTTTGGTGCAAATGAAGTAATTGATTAAAATATAGTCTTTTCTAATCATCCTGGTGATTTCAAAAGGGATCTGTTCTGTGAGATTTGATGGGGTTGAGAAGGAAGCCAATGCATCCTGCTCATGGAACTAATTTTATGTATCAATACATTGTACTTCTCCTGTGTTTTGTAAACGAAGAGATTGGTTGATTTCTTTTTGAAGACATGTAAATAAAACTTATTCACTGGTGGTTGAATTTGCCCAATTATAGCAAATCACCTTTTCCAAAGATGATTATATAATACTGAATGAGCAGGGCAGTAAAAAAGAAAATATTTGAGAAATAATTTCATTACAGCCTTGCCAACTTTTTTGGAGATTTTGCATTTACGGTTGGAGGAAGCTAGTTTTAAGGCAGGCTATTTCAATAGTTGCAGGGGAAAACTAGGCAGGAAATTTTTGAAAGATAATGATGCAGATCGGTAAAAGAAAAAGTGGAAGTTAAATGTGTACATGATATCAATGCATTATAAAGAACTAGATATGAAAAACAATCAATGCTACCTTAAATGATGGGGTTGCATCTACTTCAGTAAGGTGGTGATGGTGTGGTACTTTCTGAAATGGCTTTCCTAGATTCAACTATAATGTAAAATTACTGCCATCGTTGAGAACATCGTTGAGAAAGTGCTGCAACTTCAATTACAATTTGCAATAGAGAAAATTGATTATCTGGACCTCTTTTACTCAGGGTTCCAACCAAGGTATAAAATGGAAACAATATTGATTGCCTTCATTGGGGCTTGGATGGAGGTAATATGTGCCTCCTGATATTTGATTTCTCAGTAGCATTTGGTACAATTGACCATTGTATCCTTCTGGACACTTCCAAGGGCTATGGGTTGTTGGCATGATTTTACAATGGTTCTGCTCCTTTAGTGAGACCTACTTTGATGTGTTTTTTAAAGACACCAGGCTAGAATTTGGGAGACTACAAGATCTAGTCCTACATGGATGTAATGGTATCTAGTAATGATATAAATCAAAAAATCAAACAAAATCTTGGGAGACAGAAAGGAGAGCTGCCGTCTGGACAACTGGCATGTAAAAGGTATCTCAGCTCACTGAAGGAAAGAGAGCATAGGAAACATTTCAGAAGATTTTTGGACAGTAAAATGAAAGGAGAGAAATACTTTCAGACTTGCAAGATTCTGTTAATTTAACCTTACAATAAACCAGCTGCTAGTATTTCTGGTTGTGCTTCTTATCAGGACTACCTTGCAGGGCTAAGGCTCAGGCATGAAGCTAGCTTGATAACTTTGAACCAGTCATTCTTTGTTAGCTCTAGAGAGAATGCAATGGCAAACGATATCAGCAAATAGTTGCCAAGAAAACTGAGTGGATTTGTCAATGTGGTTGCCAGAGGTCAACTCTGACTTGAAGACATAAATGGCAAAAAAATAAAATAAATGGTTATAATGGTAGAGGAAAGGAAATGAGTGTTCCTTTTTCATTTTTGCATAGTTGAGTTATCTCACCTTAGTCTTTAATATCTACTGTATATTAAACCAATTGGAGAATTCATCTGTTGGTTCAGAATGAGTTTTCATTGACATGCTGATGATACCCAGCTGTACTTCACCAAATCAAGACTGGAGGTACTGTGGAAGCCTTAACACAAAATCCAAATGCTATGGGGATTTGGATGCATTCAAACAAACTGCAATTGAGACCCAACAAGAAAGAGCTTCTGTTTATTAAAAAATCATATGGTTCTCTGCTTCAGTTTTATCTCTGGATGGGTGGCACTTCCCTGAAGAAGCAAGTCCATAATTTAAGAGCTCTCCTAAACTCACTGGTAATGCTGGATTTGCTGTGAAAACCTTGGTTGGGAGACTTCTGTTCTCAGCTTCAGTACGTGAACTAGTTACAGCACAATCTACAACTGAAGGTCCTGACAATTCATTATGCCTATCATCACTAGATGATTGAAATACTTCTTAAATGAGATTGCATTGAAGACTACTCTGGAACTGCAATTCCTGCAAAATTAGCAGCCCACCTGTAAGGAAAAAGAGCTGTCGTGGCCACATTGCACCTGTGATAGGTTTCCAAGTGAAAGGGGCCTGCTTTATGCATAGTTGGCTTGTTCACTATTCCATCTATTCCTGAGATGAAAGTGCTGGAAGCCTGAAAAAGCCAGGGATGTGAGCAACCTCTATGGTGGCTCCCATCCCTGAGGGACAACTTCATCCAAAGATTGGTTGGCACCTATCTTGGCATCCTACTAGAAAAGTTTGGAAAAAATTCTAACAGAGCGTTTTGACTTATAACTTACTGCCGTGTATAGTTGGTGCTATGGGTGCCACCTCTATTATTTTATCATCCAAATAATTTTATTGCTTGAGGTTTTTTTAAATTTTAAAGTTGAATAGGATTTTATTGGTTCTATTTGCACTGTAAATTGATGACAACCACAGATTCTGAGCATATGCTCTGATGAACCAATCAAGAGAGCTCTTGAAATGTTATTTTCATCAAGGCAGCATGATATGCCCCCAGAGGACCACACTCTTTGAAAAGGATACAAATAGCAATTGCATGCACAGGAAAAGTGTGCAAAACATTTCAGATTCAGACTGTTGGAAGCTCAAAACACTTCATTTTGAGTTCAAAATAGTTACTTAGTCCAACTGTTTGCAGAACTGTTTTGAGTTTGGAACCCATCCAGAATGATCAGAGCAGCCTGCATTGAACAAAAATTAATTCTTTTTAACTCAAAACAGTAGTCCAGGACATTTATGTTCAAAATCTGTATCTTGTCTTTTCAGGCATGAAGAAGTGTTCGGAGGAGAATAATTACAATTGCCCAGTCACAAGGCATTGCAGTGACAAAATGTTATTTCCAGACCAGAAGTACTTCCAAAAGGAAAAATATATATTGTAGAGTGGAGCAATCAATGAACCAATGAACATAAAACTCATTAAATGAACATGAATTTCAGCAAATATGGCATGCTTTTAACAAATAATATACAGCAGATAATTTTTATCTCATCCAAATCTACCTAGCTACTTTAGGCATGTAATCCAGTCTGAAAACACTGGAACACCTTCTTATCTTTAATATATTTACACTCCCATTTTACAGATAGGGGACTACTAGAGAGAACACAAGTTGTATTTGGTTGAAATAATCACTGAATGGAAATGATTTGTGAATGCTTGCTGGAGAGAAGAAAATAAAGATCCAATGGCAGATTTAACATTTTAAGAGACCCTTGAATTTTTAAAAAGTTGATATGCTCAGGGAAGTGACAAATTCTGGCATATCTATACAAAAGCTATAGAAACACTTTGGGGAAATAGCCAACAAGAGCATTTCATTCACCTTTCCTTCACACAAATGGGTTCTGCCTGCTTCTCTTTAAGTTTTTAAACTTAAAGTTCCCTTAACCTGCTCATTCAGGTTATGAGTAAAATTCTCTGTTTTCTCAAAAAAGTCACAAATAAAAGGAAAAAGAAAAGAGAAAAGAGAAAGAAAAGCTGCTTTAAGAGGCATTTGCAAAACTGGACAAGAATTTCCCAACCAGCTTGCATGTCTGAAAAGATAAGCTCTGGTCAACTGAGCCCCAATTCTTCTGTCTCCACTTTGTGATATGTTTTATGATCTCAGACACAGCAGATTGTTAGCCTGCAATGTTTGGAAATAGTAGATGATTAAACCTTCTGGCCAGGTGTAAATGCAACCTTTGTCTTCCTCAAGCTGTGTGAGAATTACCTCCTTTCTCAAAATTCCCACCTGGCATTGGCACCTTGAGTCTTAGAAAATAACCCCATCATATAGGGAAAATCTAACTTTACGATATTTCTAATTTATTAATATATCAGTTTGGATTGTTCTGAGATTCAGGAAAAGTGCTGAACAAGCCACTGGAAAAAAAATACAAAGAATGTGCCCTCAGAGTTGTGTATCCCCTCCTCCACTAGGGAATTTTGTTCCAGGTAAATAATAAAAAGTGTAATGATTTACTAGGCTTTTAAAGTGAACTGAAGGTAAGTTTGCATTGCTTCTCCATCTGAATATTCACTCTGCCCCCTTCCCCCCAGCCCCATATACACGTCCATCATTATCATATGACATTCTCTTCCTAATCTTAATGTATTTTTGTTCCTTAAGAATTTGGCAAGATTTAGAATGTTACCTTGGGAGTCACAAAACAATGATGTTGTTTCATACAGAAATGTTGACATAGACTATGCAGAGTAGTTACATGTCTCTGTGTCAGGTCTCTTTCATTTCAGCCTTCAGCTACTTTTAGTAGTTGCATGGCAGAAAGATCTTTGTTACTTTTTCCCCCTCCTTGAAGTTGGAAATTCAGTTTTGGGAATATTGCATTGCTTGGAACCACCTTGTTAAGATTGGAATTGCACATGAGGAGCCCTGATTGTAGTGTTGGAGATGAATCAAAAAGAGAAGGACTGGCAACATCATCTTTGATATGATAGGATAGTGATCTCTTTCGGGGATGTTCTCTTTGAATACAAGCATATGAAAGAAATAAGGTTTTACCAGTAGAGACATGGGTATTCTGTGTCCAAGTCCCGTCTCTGACTTCCAAAGCAATTTCCAGAGTATAGGGTGCCAACATTATCATTCTTATATTGGGGTGGCTTTAAACGGCAGCTTGTAGCTTGCCTTTTAAATGACCTTCAAAGCCCACAAGTCTTATCAGATAATCTGCCTTAGTTATGCCCTTTTTATACTTGTCCTTTTCTTCTTTCAGTTTATCAGAGTTCTTTGTGCAGCCATGCTGGTTTCTTTTGAGACCTCTTATTTTTCTTCTTCATTGGAATTGTGCTAGACTGGGCTTTTATAATCTCACTTTTCAAAGTTTCTCAAGCTTCTTGGGTTGTTTTCCCCTTGAAGATTCTCATCCATGGAATCCTTCCCAAGCTCTCTCAATGTTTATTGAAATCAGCTTGCTTAAAGACTCTAGTTTGACTTTGTTCTGTTACTTGTGCTTGCATAATGTTGAATTCTAAAATTGTATGGTCACTCCCCGTCAAGTTTCTTGTAATTTCTATCATTTCTTCTCTGTTAGTGAGAATTAAATACAGTATGTCTGACCTTCTAGTTCCCTTCTCTACCTTTTGGGAGAAAAAGTTGTCTGCTAGGTTTGTCAGGAATCTGTTTCATTTTCCACTAGGTGCAGAGTTTTTCTCCCAGTTGATCTCAGGGTAATTAAAGTCCTCCATAACTATTGTGGTGTGCTTCCTACATACCTTAGTTAACTGATTAGCAAAAAGTTCATCTATTTCCTCTGTTTGGTTGGTGCCCTGTAGTATATGCCTATGATAATGTCATTCTTTTTTCATTTTATACTGCAAATGCATTGAAGTTGGTTTTCATCATTGTTCTGTTGTGTTTCTGAAGAGATGTAGTTATTTCTTATATATAGTGCAGCTCCACCTCGTCTTTTATTAAGTCTGTTTCTTTTAAACAATTTAAATGGTTCTAGCTGTATATTCTATTCATGGGTTTCATCCCACCAAAGTTTCTGAAATGGCAACAATATCATATCTACCTTCATACCCTCATGTACTTGGATTTTTAGTTCATCCTGTTTATTCATCAAAACTTTGTGCATTGGTATACAGGCATTTGAGTCCTTTTTCACTGGACCCTATGTTTATTTTCTGCTGAAACTGTTTTGTGTCTGAGTTCCCCAGACTCAGTGTTTTAATTTTTCTGTGTTTTAAATCTAGAGTATCTAATTAAGTTCCCTCACTGAACATCTCTCTTATTCCCTCTGCAAATGAATATTTGAATGAGCCAGTCAATCCAATCAGTCAGTATTACAAGGTTTAATTTCATATCTCAAAGAGTAAAAGAAGGATTGCCTCATGTGGAAAACGATAGAAGCAAATGAGACCACTCTTAAAATGGCTAGCTGAAAGCAGACGCAAAATGGCTCCATGTTATATTTAGGCCACAATTTCCATTCTTTGTAGGACAATAACCTTATTAATTGTTAAACAATCCTTGTGAATGTTCATAGCCGAGAAGAATATATTTTATGCTATCTGAACAACCAACTGGGCATTTAGCCATGAGGGGTGATGGCAGTTGCAACGCAACATGAGTTTTTCATCTCCTCCAATTCTGCAATTTAGCTCCAAGTTTTTAATCTATTATTTCCAAGTAAGCAAAGCAAAACTAGGCAAATCTGAATGCTGAAGGCTGTCAGCTACATGAGCAATGTCAGTGGGAGGGCCAAATATCACAGAGTTGACAGCCTGTCAGAGTCAGAGGATATATTTTGGCCCAGTAGTCAAGTTAGTGAACGTTCTCTACAGTTCATTGTGTCCTTGGCTCTTGTGATAGGAGCGAGGACATTCAAGGGAGCCAAGCCCTCCAGCTGAACTAGGCAGAGCATCCGTATATGTCTTTATTCCCTTCCATATAGCTTTTCTTTTCCCTTCAAAAATGCACACCCAGAACTTTTCTACTTTTCTCCCTTCCTCCTTCCCAAATCACTTTTGCTTTATTCTTAAGGGGCTTATATACATGAGTTTAAACATTTGGTTTTTCATTTTGTCTTGGCAGTAGTACAAGATGCTGGGAGTTGTGCCATGCTTTCACTCCCAGTGAATGAAAAACGTGCATCATCCTGATAAGAGGGTGACTGTGGAACCCTGGAAGGGAAGCCAAACCGAACCTGCATGCCCTGGGCTATCCTGGTTTGTGAGTAAAGAACAAATCCTAATATATCAAGCTGACAAGGTTTTCTTGCAAGTTTAATGGCAGTTTCCCTTCTGGAACATACAGCAGCAGTGAGATTCTTTGATACATTCTAGTTTTTTGTTTTTGTTTTTAGTTTACTTTATTGTCATTGCACCTCGTATAATGAAATTAAATGCCATCTTCAGTGTACATTATACATTAAAAACCCCCACATCCTTCACATTCTATACAATTGAATTGAAAACCCCTGATATTGCATTAATATTGCACTATACAGTAGAATTCAATATACGGTAGTTACTGCTCTGGGATAGAAGCTGTTTTTCAGCATATTTGTCCTTGTTTTTATTGTCCTGTACCATATACTAGATAGTAATAGTTCAAAAAGAGGATGCCCAGGATGAGATGGACCTTTAAGAATGTTTTGAACTTTCTTAAGGCAGTGGGAGCTATAAAGCTCTTCCAAAGAGGAAGCAAAAGACTGAAGAAGACCATCTAGTCCAGGAACAACAGAACTGGAATACAATAATTTGGAATATAGCTTGCACAATTATTTGCAATTAGCTAATTGGTGGGGCTGATGGAAATCACCCAGGTTGCTAACTCCAATTCTAATCTAATCCCCCTACCCAAAGCAAGAAATCTAAAGTCAATATCTCTCCAATAGATGAATCTCTAGCTTCCACTAAATGCCAAAATAATGTGATCTGGCACATTTATGTCTAGAAAAGGCTTGAGCAAGTTGGTGATGGCAATTATGAACACACCTTTAATATTTTCCCCAAGCAAACTGGAGGGGAAAAAACCCAACTCTCCAGATATTTCCTGGCCAGTCTCTTATAATCAACTATCTGGATGCCCATGCTTCGCTAAGAAACTATGTGCTCAGGCTTGATAAATTGACACAGCCTGAAACTTAATGTAGAATGTGTAACTCTGTAGCATCAGAGTGTGTTAATATAATGCAATTGGCAGTTGGAACAGAGGGGGAGGAAGAGTAGAATGTCCCAGCCCACAGCATCCATCGGTGTTCATCTGGCTAGCATCCTGTCAGTGTGTGAGAGAGTTGAGGGGTGTTTGGAAACTCAAACAGTACTTGCTGTGTGAGCAAGAACGAGACAGGAAGGAGGCTGGGAATGGTTTAGCTCAACTGTTCTGTAGTAAAGCTGCTTACTGCTGTGAAAGTAAAACTGAAAGTGAAACTCCTCTCCTCTGCTTGTGTTTTGCATTTGGAACAGATTTCTTTTCAGGTGGGGAGGGGGAATAGAACCCCTTAGCACCACAGTGTGTTAATAATAATGTAGTAAATACTAATGCTCTGATGGTCATTTCGAAAAATCCTTTCTTAGTGAGCACCTAGAAGCCAAGAGTAACATACATGGCAAATTTCAAGTTTGTAGACTTTACAGTTCTGAAGATATCGTGATTACAGCATGAGTGGTTTTTGCTTTTATATATATATAGATTCTGGAGCAAGAGTTCTTCAGTTCACAGTGATGATTCAGCTCCAAGCTTTCTTTTCTGTGGTTCCCATGGAAGTTGGTCACATGGCTTCCCTAGTCACCTAGACTAGGAATTAGGCTTGAAGAATGTATTCCAGGATTCTTTAAGTAGGAATAGCAAATAAAATCTCAACAGCAGCAAAAAACAGCAACATCTTACTGAAGATTGTACTTAATGACCAATGCTATATCTCTTAGGGCTGAGGTTTTTGTTTTGATTCTTTTAATATTGCTAATATAATTGTTTTCATATAACCCTGTTTAGGTACAAGAAGAAGCCAGCAATCCCTATGAAGCGAAGTTATTCATCAAAGGCACTCATGCTTTTCAGGAGCTGGTATCTGGTGTCTTCCGGGCTACTTGTTCCCAACAGCATTCACTGTAAATGGATGAGAACCAGGGGTGGGCTGCAGGGGGTTCACAGCAGTGATGGGTTGCCCCCGGTTCGCACCGGTTCTATAGAACCAGTAGTAAAACTGGTGGGAGGCTCCGCCCACTGATCATGATGTCATGAAAATGCTTCTGCACTTGCACAGAAGACCATGCGTGCACGTTTGCGAAGCGAGCGCACACATGTGGCCCCATGGCAAACCGGTAGTAAAGGTAACTAGAACCCACCCCTGGTTCACAGGGGTTCAGGAGAACCTCTAGCTAAGATTCTGTGCCATTTGGGGAACCCACAAATCCCAGTCCTGGCTGGCCCCACCTACCCCACCCTGCCCCTTCCAGGAGTCCCCACGCAGCCTGTTTTCATGCAGGTAAGTGGAGGGCATGTGCTGAGTTCAGGGAGGGGGAAAATGGGCCTACAGGAAGCTTGGGAAGGCCAGAAACAGGCCCGTTTCCAGCCTCCAGAGGGCTTCCGGAGCCTGGGGATGCCATTTTTGCTCTCCTGGAGGCTCGAGGAAAGCCTCTGGAGCTGAGGGAGGGCAAAAACACCACCACCCCGCCCTGGTGCAGGAGGCAGACTAGGCCACACACACCATGGCCGCGCCCACCCAGCAACCAGGCAGAGAACCCCTTGCTAAAATTTTTGAAGCCCACCCCTGACGAGGACCCCAGTTCACAGGAGAAAACCTTATCTGACTTTTATATACATGTTTATAACCTGCTTGTCATGACACATAAGTGGCAGTCATCTTAAATACTGACCACAAAGGAATATCGTTATTTTGCCATTCTTGCATTTACTGCCAAGCAACATATTTGTGCCTCCAAATTACAGCATTTTGGAAGGGAGAAGAAACTAAGTTGCATTTACAAACAAAATTATATTATTACTTCTGAATTCAATAAGGATCAAAGTACTTGAATGTAAAAAAAAAAGAGTACAGAGCACAAGGCTATTTTTTCTTTAATTTACTAAACATATTTTAATTAAAATAGCCAGTTTAATTAAATAATTAAAAGAATCAGACATAACAAATACAAAAATATAATGATTGACATTGAAAAGGACTATAAATAATTGTATTTATTAAATATATTTCTCAGCTTTCATTGAACAACTTAAAGTGGCACACTGCATTGCTTCTGCCCATTTTTCCCTCAGAACAACATCATCCCTCACTAGTAGGTTGGGCTGAGAGAGAGTGACTGATCCAAAGTCACTTAGAGATCTTTCATGGCTGACATGGGCTAAAACTTGGGTTTTCCTACTCCCAGTCCAACATTTTATAGACAATTTAGATACCATTATAAGTTCTGTTGACTTCTAATAAATCACAAACAAATAAAATTAAGTTTCTTGGGGTGGGGGGATGGCTATGGAAAGTTTCACAGGAATCCTTGAACTCTCTGAATTTTTATTGAATTGTTATACATTATTGGTAAATTAATCTTCCTGCATGCTTTTTTCAGTGGTTGCTTTTGTGATTTGGATGCATGTGGATTCCCCCCTGAGTCTTTTTTTTTAATGTTTGTCACTTGCTATAAATAGCATTTTTTTCTTCAGAGATTCAACTTTTTGAGAAGACTTTGTTCACAGCTAAGTGGGGGGGAGGGTTAAATACAAAAATAATTTAAATATGAGAACAGTCTTATAAAAGTAGCTTACTCTTTATTAGAACTATCAAAGAGAAGGAAAACATTTAGTAGAGTACGCAATCTGGTAATGTGGGATATATATATATATATATATATATATATATATATATATATGTAGTGTATATATAGATTTAAAAACAGCATTTGAGAGTTGCTGTTAAAAATATGAAAGTAGTAAAAAAATCAACATTATTATAAATGCCATGTAGCCTGTAAATGCCATTATCAGCGTTACATGGTTTTGGTAAATAAATTCAACAATAAATCTCTGGAGAATGCATTATTGTTCATATAATATTGAGACTGCATATACCAATATTGCCTACATCAATATTGCCAGTGGAGATGAAGCATAATCAAATAGATAAATGTCTGGGGATGGGGGAATAAATGGAATTCAATTCCAGATTAGGCATACTGAATTTAAGATGGCACTCGCAAAAAGACATTGTGAAAGAAATAGTCCATAATGTTTACATGAAACTCAAGAGCGAAGAGTAATCTGGAGCAAAGTGCAACATCTAGATCAAAGCGTTATTTGAAAATAGGGCTACATGGAACAGTGATGCAGTTTGGAAAGTCAATAGATCTCTTAATACACTAAATACATCGCTGTAATGTGAGAGTACTAACTATTCTTTAAATTATTAATTCAAATTGAACATGAAAATTCTTCCTGTTGCTTTTTCCAAAAAGGATGACAATTTTAATATGACAGTCCTCTCCTCCCCTCAAAAAACTCCTGTCGTTAACTGCTCTCAATTAATTTAATATAGCCCTCCTATTTTAATGGTAAATTATCTGGATAAAAATCACCATCCTCTTGCTTTTTACAGTCTTAACAAATGTCAGAAAATGTTAGTTTATGTGAAAACTTAGGTCAGAATTAAAGACCCCAATCAAAATAATTAGAATATGCTTAACATAATGCAACAAAGAACATTAGAATGAATGAATTTATTGGAATGAATGAATGAATAAATGAGAAGACTGAAGACACAACTGGTAAAAAAGTAAACAGAAAAGAAGGAGTGCATTGTTTCAAACAGAGCACCCAAAGTGCCAGATCTGCTATAACATTTCATGGGCTTCTCTGTCTTCACTGAGGACATTTTTAAAAAGCATGTCTCAATATAAGAATAGCCAAGCTACTGAGCTGAACTTTTTAGTATTATCCTATAATTTCATAACTTTTGAAGAAGGGAGATTCTCATTTCATTTCCAGGCATTTTAGTTCTTACTTTATTGCCTTGAAATTGTGTTGCCTAACTGACTCATAATAATACTTCCAAGGTATTGATTTCTGCAAAAAATCAGTAGTTGTCTCCTCTTTAAGACTGCAACCTTGGAAAGATATCATTTGCTCCTGCAAGCAGAGTAGTAACAAGTCAGGCAAGGTCAGACATCTGCTACTTTCCCTACTTCTTATCCATAATGTTGCAATTATCAAGGTTTTACTGCTCACGAGCATCACCAAAACCTTGAAGATGATACAGGCTGACCAATTTTCTCTTCTAGTCATAACAACTATTTAGCTGCTGCAAGGTGAGGAATGCAATGCTGTTCGAACCAAACCAATATTTACTTCAATTTGAATGCTTGCTCCTCTGCTCTATATCTGAGTCAAAGGCACAAATGCTTCGATTAAGAACAAATACAAAAACCAAGACCTTATACAAATACTTCTAGCCATTTCATTATATTCTGATTTATTTTACTTTTGGTGATCCATCAAAGAAGGGAAGAGATAGACTCACACAGACACACAAACAACACGTGTTGTAAATTCTTTAATGTAACATTTATTGCAATCTTTAAACGATTGTTTCTTGTGGCTTCCTCAATTTCTGAAAAGGAAAAGTGTGGATATCACTATCAAGAATACTTCTTTGTATGTCAGATTTTCTCAGTAAAACACAATTCAGTCTGGAGTGAGTGAATTCTGTATTAGTTCAATCTTCTCTTTCCTGTAACATATTTTGTTGCCACAAAGACACATCACACATGGGGGCGGGGGTGTTGTTGTTGTTGAAGATGGAGGGGGAAATTACCACTGAGAAAACTGATCTATATCTGTCATAATGTTTTTTCCTCCTCCTTCCTCTTTTCTTCTCTCTGTCTGATCCACTTATTCTGCTGAAATTCTGTTCGTATGTTATTAAATTATCAAAGAATCTTATGTGGGACATAAGTGAGTTAGAAGCAACATTGTGTTTCTTTCTCTCTTTATTCTTCTTATTTCTTTAAATCTGTGTTTTCAAACTTGGCAACTTTAAGGTGAGTGGACTTCAGCCCCCAGAGTTCCGTAGCCAGTGAGGCTGTGAGTTGAAGTTTAAGATTCCAATTTTGAAAAACACTGATGTAAAGGAATTCTCACTACTAAAATCAATGAAAAACCAGTTTGAGCATGTGTCACTGTTCAGAAAGATAAAATCTAGCAAAACTGTGGCCCTTTCTGCCACGTGTCCTCTTGTGGAATCCTTGGTGTCCTCTGAGCTTAGTTGTTTGTTTGCAGACATTTTGTGACCAGACTAAGTATCACCTTCAGTGCTTGAAAGGAATAGGGTTTGAAAGAACCAGGCACAGAGATCATCAAGGACTCCGTAGTTTAACCCTGAACTACATATATTCTCTTCCATTGGTACATATTCTTTTCCTCGTTGAGTATTGGAGTGAATTTGCATCAGAGGACGTTGTGCACACCAGAAGAAGATTCTAAGGTCAAATTCCCACCCCCACTCCAAGTTCAGAATATTTTCAGCCTCACAACAGAGGCATCATCCTATAACTTTCTTAAGAGATCATACAATTAGGTTCCAAGGCTCCATAAATTGATCCTCTACTTATCTGAATTGTGTATTTTAGTCCCAAACTTACAAAAGGAAACAAACACCAAGTTTAAAGTTAATAAAACTTCATGAAATCTAAAAGAGTTTAAAATACATTAATTGTGCAGTGCGCCCACATCTGAGTTCATAGTTTTTGGTTCATTCTAATTCCTAAGCAAATAAGTAGATTAACTTAGCAGAAAATTAACGGAGCTTTTTACATTTCTGATAAAATGAAAAAGAAAAAGAGGAGATCACAGTAGAATGACAGTTAATCTACTTGCATTTGGAAAAAATCTGTCAGTGTTTTCCTTTCTGCGTAAAACTTGGTTGGTTTGGATGTTCAATACCACTCTGTACAAAGGACTTGTAGCCTTCTGTTTCAATGGCTTATTGACATAAGGTGGGGTTTGGGGCTACTGCAGTGGAGGCAACTTCCTGCCACAGTTTCTAATAGTCATAAATCAGAACAATGGGGCTGCCTTTTTGTTCATAACACTAAGTATCAGGAGGAAATTTTTGAAGACCTTCACAGAGGAAAATAAAAGTAGTTAACCCTAGCCATCATAATAATTTCATCTAATAGTGCTTGAGTTAATTTTCAAAATTAAAATTCATCTGAAGTTCTTTTCTTTCTTTTACACAACTATCACCAAGCTAGCCAGTCAATACTCAGAAAGTGTATCAGACATAATAATTCCATTTTGTAAAGAAAATTTAGTAGCTGGGTTCACACACCATTCAAAGCTATAATCTGATTTATTTGGTTCAATTCAGTACGATAAGTGAATTCAATCTTTATAACTTTATAAACTATGGTTTATGTTTTAGGGTTATATGAACCAGGCTATGTAATATATTCAATAAATAACAAACCATGTAAATTATTATTTATTTATTAAATGTACAGTATATGCTGCTCATCTCCTTGATAAGATGATTCTGGGTGGCAATAAAAGGAAATAGAAAATGTGAATTAGTGTCTCCATCATATTACATTTCCTTCCCTTCTCTTCTTTTCAAATGGTATCAGCAATGTTGAGATACTTTGAAGTTAATTCTCATTTTTTCAGATTGCTCCTCATACCACAAATTTATTTTATTTATTTATTTATAAAATTTGTATGCCGCCCTATCTCCAAGGACTCAGGGTGGCTCACAACAACTATCGACCGAACAACTGTTAAAATCAATAAAATATACATAAAAACATAAAAAGTTTAAAAAAAATTTAAAATATACTACCCCATCAGTCCAGGCTGGGGGACATAAATAGCCAGGTTTTCAATGCACAGCGGAAGGTGCGAAGGTCAGGGGCCAACCGGAGCCCCAAGGGAAGTTGATTCCAAAGGGTGGGAGCACTCACAGAGAAAGCTCTACCCCTGGGGGTCGCCAGCCAACATTGTCTAGCTGATGGCACCCTAAGTAGGCCCTCTCTGTGAGAGCGCTCCGAGCGATGGGAAGTTGACGCTGGTTGCAGGTGGTCCGACAAATAATTGAAATTATTTTCAAGTTGCTTTAAGTAAATACTACTAAACCATTCATATTACACGACAAAAGAGAAACATCTGAAGAATCCATTGATTTGGTCAATTTTGGTAAGTAACTTTCATAGACAATGGTTTTTAAGTGCTATCATTTTATGTATTTATATGTTTGTAAATATTTTAGCAATATTTTTAAGGAGAGTACTTTCTACTGACTTTGCATGTTTTTTTTAAAAAACAGCTAATCTCAGATATAAAAAGAGCACTTCTTACCCACTAGATCTTGGAAGAAACAGCATCAAAGAGTTTGGAATTTGAGTGCATGTGAAGGGCAATACCAATTTGATGAATTTTCATTACTTGAACATAGATTTCAGTTCCAGGTTAGGCAAAATGTATGGGTAGTAAGAGCAGATTGATATATTGATCAACTCTTAATGAAGGTCACTTTTTTCCTTGCTGGAGATTTTAAAGAATTTCAGAATTTCTGCAACAAACAGTATGAGCTAGACAGATGCATGACCTACAAAATGTTGCTGAATTACTGCTCCCAGTGTCTCTCACCACTGGTTAAGATGGCTGATGGTTGTAAATTTGACATTTTGAGAGTCATAAGTCCTCTATGCCTGGTATAAACAAAGTCCCCTCGAAAATACATTTTTGAAGACACATAGGCTTGCAGAGATGCGATCATGAAGTCATTATACACCAGCCAAGGTTTATTTCAGATACAGAAGGTCTCCATTCTGTAGGTCTTCCGTACATGTACTGAAGCCATCTGAATGGCTTCTTTATTGGTTTCATTAAATGAATAAATTCTGGGGAGCATTACTTTATATATGGAAAGATTTTTCCACTGAAATTAATAGCAACTCACCCTCTGCCAAAACAAGAATTCTTCTGTGCATCTGATATCTCAGTTCGTGAACTAAGGATATTAAGTTCAGAATCAATGTAAAAGACCTTTATTGTTTATATGTAATAGCTAAATATTCAACTGCTGTGACTTAAAACATTCATGAGAACAGCTAAATTTCCCTAATATTGTGTATTTGTGTCCGTATGTTTGTCTATAGTTATAGCTATATGTATTCCATGCTGAGAGTCACCTATGGTGAAATGGACAGCTATAGTATATACAGCTGATTAATAAATAAATACTTGCTGTGTGCAATTGAATTATAATTTTTTTGCACAAGAGTGAATTCACGTTGTTTTTAAATTTAATCTTTCTTTTTAACATAAAAGTAAAATAAAATTTAGCCCAAAATCTGGCCTGAAAATTCCCTGTAAAGTGTGTATTGAAGGAAAACAATGGAGTATCTTAATCTGAGGTGGGGGCGGGACTGTGATCCAACATTGAGCTACTATGGCATTCAGACAGTTCTCTCTTCTCCTTTTGTAATGCCAGTATCAAGACAAGTATCTGTAGTAAGAAGCCTGCATATATACATGATTGGTGCTTCCTTGTGAGCTGAAACCCTTCGCTATTATGCCTCCATGCAATCTATAAAGGGAGAATCTCTAATAGACACCCCCTTTTTTCTTTTTTACTTTCTCCCCTCACCTCTGCTAGCCAAGCTGTGTCTGTACCCAGAAATAAGAAGCTCATGGAGTGTTTCAGCACTCTGTCTTTCTCCACTGGGTAAATAGACAACCAAAATATTCAGGCATCTTGGCCTTTTAGTGACCCTTCACCTGACCTATCCTTAGTCACTCTCACCAACAGTTTTATTTATCTTGGGTCCTTGGTGCTCTCAATGCTGTGGCATCACCTTCTCTGGCTGCATCTCCCAGTTCCACTGCAGCTATTTGCCAGTTACAGCTGAAAGGTATACAGTCAGTTATATGAGAAAAACGATGTTGAGTTTCCACTGCTGCCTTTGATATTCCTGTGGGAAGATGATAGCAATTCCAATGTGGTCAGGACCCTTAAGCCCTTCCATCTGTACTACTCCTCTCACTGCCAAGCCATTATCTCTGTTATCACGGCTTCTGATTAGGAGGCTGTTTCCCTCTCACTTAACACACAGAATGCATACTCCAGGGAAATCCTGGTGCAGTAGCTGGGTTTCCCAGCACAATAAGTGAATGCCTCCATTAAAATAGCCTTCTTGTAGCCCTCCAAGATGATGCCTTGTCCTGGGATGAGATCAGAAGCAGTGAAAGTATGATTTCATGGCTCAAGCTACAATTCCAGAAAGGATTACTCACAGAGAAATGCACAAAAGATACTAAATCAGTCCAGAAGCTGAAAAGTAAACAAGTCCAGATCCAATCAGTGTTTCAGAGAACAAAGGCAGGAGAGTGATATCAGGTTATATTGATATACCATCAGTGAGGCTTCAAAACAACCAGTAGACTTTGCTTCCATTAATGAATTATCCATAGACAGAGAATTTTATATTAGAATCTATAGCAATCCTTACTCAGAATTTAATCCTGATCTGTCTTTAAGGCCATCCAGGAGTATTAAGTTAATAGCATTTACTCAACTGTGGCCTCCCAAACTCGATCTGGCTTCACACTCTGCTTCGTAAGCTTATATTTTCATGCCTCTTGCTTTCTGATGCCTAACCAAAAGGGCGCATTAATCATGTGGTCTTGTATGGTAAGTTTAGATCAGAGTCCCGGGCCATTGGAAATTCATTTTGGTCCAAATTTGTGGTGAGGGTCCATCTGGTGCAGAGGATAAGTGGATCACTTGACCCTGTTTTCCCTTCTAAAAAGTCTTCGTCGGAGGTGTCACCCAAACTAAAAGTCTAAGTTAACTAGATATTTTTTATAACCCTGTATGTATATTATTCTATATTATTTATGTATTAATTAATTATTTATTTATACATATTACATTATTTATTATCCATATATGTTATTAAGTATATTATTATATATTATATATTACTGTATATTATTTTTTATACCCCTGTATGGCCTCCCTTCAAAATGCGGGTAGCACTTTCTTTTTAAACAATAATTTTATTATACTACTATTTAAATGTTTCCTTCAATGAATAGAAATGGGACACGTCATTTAGTTGTCGGAACAGCTTCCTGTAATAAAAGTACAGGGCAACATGGGCCCCAAATTCTAGTATTTTTGCAACATTACATTGATCTGAGTTATTTATGTGAGGAAAGGATCAGTTGTCTTCAGTAACCTGGAGGGCTGCTGCAAACATCCAGATGATCCCTAGAGGCTTAGAGTTATCCTCAACTCTTTCCTGGAATGTAGTGGTCATCTAGGTTTTTGCAGCCCAAATTTTGTACCTTTAGTATAATATAAGCTAGCTCTATGATATTAGCTAGAAGAAAATGATGCTTTCCTTTCATTACAGTGGGTGCTTTACAGAGGTGTTATTCAGCAGGTTCTGACCACATTCTGGAGAACTGGTAGCGGAAATTTTGAGTAGTTTGGAGAACCGGTAAATACTGCCTCTGACTGGCCCTGCCCCCATCTATTCTCTGCCTCCCGAGTCCCAGCTGATCAGGAGGAAATGGGGATTTTGCAG
>JANHZT010002855.1:116692-129763 GCA_032468215.1 Stegonotus admiraltiensis | reverse complement strand
CTAAAGGTGGTAACCAACACCTTGAATCGCACCCGGAAGACCACCGGAAGCCAGTGCAGCTCGCACAGGAGGGGTGTTACATGGGAGTGCCACGTCACTCCCATAACCACCCGCATGGCCGCATTCTGGCTTTAAAGCCCTACATGGCTGGGTTACCTAATGGCCCATTTTTTTCTAAGAGTCTCTACTCATCTAATTCAGACTGGGAATGCTGGTGACTCCATTGGCCAAAGAGTTTCAGCTGGTGAGCACTAGAAAATGGTCCTTCTCTGCTGTAACTCCTGCTCTGTGGAATCTTCTCCCTTTGGCAGTTACAATAACCTCAATCCTGTTGACCTTTCAGAAGGCTTTAGAAACTTAGCTGGCTACCTGGTTCCATCTCTTGGCTTTACTGTTAATTGGTCAATTATCTTGGCTACTATTCTTGTGTTTTTTGTGTTGTTTTTATTGTTTTTAACTATTTTATTGTTTTAGAACTGTAAACTGCCCAGAGTCATTTGGTTGAGATAAGTGGCCATAGAAAATGAATGAATGAATGAATGAATGAATGAATGAATGAATGAATGAAATAAGTTGTGTTTAAGTTGCATATTCTCTCTTTCTAGGTGCCAGGAGAATACAAACTGCTTTCTTATGAAATTCAGTTCCATGGAAGCAGCAGACCATGAACAATATATAGCGTTCTGAATTCTGTAAATGTAAAGTCTCCTTTTAATTAGGTTGAACTCCTGGTGACTACATGGAGTTGTTTTGGCAGTATTATATGGTGGATTGACATTGGGGTTCTTTCGTTTTTCCCTTCCCAATCTGGATTTAAAATTCTGAGATTTCTTCATGGTCTCCCACATACTACTAACTAAGTAATGTTCCTTAAGGGTTTTTTTTTTTGACCAGTCATGACCACTTAGATGTTTCTACCTAGAATTGTACAAAATGCTGAAAATGAAACAAAGTTGAGGAGATAAAGAAAAACAAAAGAGATCATCTGACATTTCCTAGAAGTTTCTGTTCCCATCTTATTCCAACTTATCTAACTGCTTGCCCACAGCAGACTTCATTGCCGAATAACCTCTTTATCTAGTGCTGGAGCACATACTTGGATTGGCTTGTTCCCCTGTGAAAGTGTTTAGCGTTGTCCATCCTGTGACAAGGCTATGTTTGCTGCAGCTGAAGGTGTTCAAGAACATCCTCTCCTTTTGAGACTGGATGGTGAACATGTTCACACTCAATTATTCAGCTCAGCACTGTTGAAAATACTTGGCGAATAACTGCAATGTAAAATCCTTGCCTTTATATTAAGCACCACAGTATTTCAGCATACAAACACCTACGCCTTGCTCATTATAGATGTGTTAAACTATAGCTTCATTTTGTGTGTTTAAATAATGACAGGCCGTGTGCTATTATCAGTGGATTATGTACCATTCCATCCTGATTTTAGGCACCTAGCAATTCTGTCTGGCCTATTCATTGAAAATGAAAAATGTGGGAAAGGGGGAGGAGGAGGCTTTGGATAAACCAGGCTATCAATGTTTTAGCACACACTGTTGCCCATTACTTAGGAATTTATGCCCTTCTAAATAATATCTCATCTTAAGCAAAATGAGCACACAAAGCTCCCAGTCGCTGCTTTAGAGCAGTCAATGACCTGCTGATTGAATTAATGTTGAATACCCTCAAGAGAGTCCACTAGCAGAACAATGGCTGGACAGAAAAGGCCAATCCAGAGGTGGGTTTCAGCAGGTTCTG
Source organism: Stegonotus admiraltiensis (assembly GCA_032468215.1). NCBI lineage: Eukaryota > Metazoa > Chordata > Lepidosauria > Squamata > Colubridae > Stegonotus > Stegonotus admiraltiensis. The sequence goes on along the minus strand of JANHZT010002855.1, from coordinate 128,014 downwards.
ACCAGTTCTGGAGAACCGGTAGCAGAAATTTTGAGTAGTTTGGAGAACTGGTAGTAAAAATTCTGACTGGCCCTGCCCCCATCTATTCTCTGCCTCCCGAGTCTCAGCTGATCAGGAAGAAATGGGGATTTTGCAGTAACCTTCCCCTGGATTGGGGAGGGAATGTAGATTTTACAGTATCCTTCCCCTGCCATGCCCACCAAACCATACCCACAGAACCGATGGTAAAAATTTTGAAACCCACCACTGGGCCAATCGTAGAATAATTAGATATACATAGATTGCAATGAATGGGAATAAGGTAATTCTTTCTGTCTCGTCATATTCCAAATATTCAATATCAGAGATCATCAAGTCCTGGACAACAATCTTAGTCTGTGACTATAGTTTCCTTTAATTAGCCAAATATCCATGCCTCTTATGCTTTCCTAACTATATCCCCTTTCACCAAAAGGAAAGAAAAGTGAAACACCTCAGGTGAAATAAGAAAATTCAGTTCAAAATAAATGTAAAATACAATATAACTAAATTAATTAAATCATACAAATTATAATTTACAAATGTAGATTAAGTGTAAACACTAAAATTATATAAATTATAATATTATGGTTGATAATTAATTATATATTATATAACTATTATCTAGAACACTACATAACTCTTACATTGTATTAGCTAAAACCAATCCTCTAAATCACCATCTGTTTTCATTGGCGTATAAAATTTGATATTAATTCCTGCTTTTATTTGGGAAACATGTTACCCTCTTTCTACCTGTTTCTGTGACATGTCATGTTTAAAAACTGTAAAATAAGGCTATAAAGAAATCCTCATGGATTTCTTTGTGAGTAAATTGGCCCAATCAACTAAAATTAGGTTTTGCCTGTATATAAAATAGAACAGTAAAAGAACCAGCTTGTGCTTATTGTTTTCCAGTCCAAAAAAAAAAAAAAATCAGAGGGAGGGGAAAGGAGGGAAAGATTTATTTGCAAAAGAGTTGGAAGGTCTTTTAGTCCAACCCCCTGCTCAAGCAGGAAACCCTATACCAGTGATGGCTAACCTTTTTGCCGTCGCATGCCAAAAGTGGGGCAAGCGGGGGGGTGTCACAGGAGCGGGTGCCCACATCCATAATTCAATGCGGCCCGTCCTCCCGCGCATGCGCACGTGACCCCCCCATACTTCCCCCTGCTTTTGGCATGCAATGGCACGGTGGGCCCAGAGGCTTTCTAGGAGCCTGGGGAGGGCAAAAACGGCCTTCCCCATCCCCCCAGAGGCCTTCCGGAGGCTGGAAACAGCCAGTTTCCTGACTTCCGGTGGGACCAGAAGGCCTGAAAATCAGTTGGCCAGTGCGCACATGCATACTGGAGCTGAGCTAGGGCAACACTCGCGTGCCCACTAATATGGCTCTGCGTGCCACCTGTGGCACCTGTGCCATAGGTTCGCCATCACGGCCCTATACTTTTTCAGACAAATGGTTGTCCAAAGGTTGTTCTCTTATTAAAAACTTCCAGTGTTGGAGCATCCACAACTTCTAGAGGCAAGTCGTTCCATTGATTAATTGTTCGAACTGTCAGGCAATGGTGGGAAAATCTAATATTTCAGGAAAGTTGAAAACAAAGTGGCATTATTATTGTTGACATTTGACAGAAAGGCAGATATTAGAATGTATGTAAAATGTAGTGAAATTTATTTTACAATATGTTGGAAATTTGTGTTAAATAAAAGTGTACAGAGGGGACTTACTTTTTTTAAAAAAATTGCCTAGACAAGGGGCTGTATACAAAAATTAAAAATAATTGGCACCATATCTGAAAATGTGAAGACCAGATTTATATTGATATTCATATCTGTGCGCTAAACCAATTGTTGATACCTTCAAGAAAGTGTGTCTTTACTGATATTGCCAACCCATTCCCTATTAAAGCGCCTATCCTGTTTGTAAGAAGAAATGTGGTCAGGGACTGAAATTAACCTTGTTCTGGGGACAAGTAAGAGTATGTCTGCTGTTTCAAAGTGCAGTTTCAGAGTTGTCATTTGGCTAACTGTCACAAGGAGCACCCTTGATTGAATATAGCTACTGCACCAATTGCAGCCCTTCTTAAATTGATTAGACTTGACAAAAGCCCATGTCTTTACTACAATCCATTTTATGTACCACAATGTGCTGTATGTGTGACAATCTTTGAAGAATGCCAGGAAATTGCAATATGTATAGAGGGTGACTACCAAATAGGATATGGAAATCACATCATGCTGACCAAAATTTAAGATGTTGGTTTTAATCTTCAAAGGCCTACATGGCTTTGGGTTTGATTATATGACATAATACCTGCTCTGTTATGAACCTACCCGTTTACGTACCCCATCAGGAGAAGTCCATTTGAAAATAACCCTTGCCCAAGTTTGGCAATCTGATAAGCGGGACTGGAAGTCTTCATGGCTCTCTACTTATGGAATACATGCCCTGTGGACTTACATTGGACTTCCCCCACCCCTTCTCAGTATTTAGGAAAAATGCACCTGTTCAAAGATTCCAATAATATAAATGCTCATTTTGATGTTAATTCTGCCATTTTTACAGATCATTTATTTAATCAATTTGTAAAGCTGCCCACTTCCACAAGTGACTCTGGACAGTGAGCAACAAACATAATAAAACATTATACCATAGATACAAGAATTAAATGCAAAAATAAAAATCCATAGCAGCCAAGTAAAGCAATGTTAATACAGCCAGGACATAGGTCCCTTCATACCAGGTCTTTAGAATCTTATGAAAGGTCAGTAGGCCATCCTAAGCTCTGGAAGGGGAATGTTCCATAGGGTGGGTGCTTCAGCAGAAATATATTGACAGGACCTGAATCGTACATGGTGATAATTACACTTTTCATCCATATTTCCTTGGACTGTAGTTTCATAAGAATATGAAACGATCCTTACAAAAATCAAAATATTGATCAATAAAGTCTGAAGGATAATATTTGCTTCTTTCAAAATGTACATTTTATGCATGTGCATTCACAATACTAAAGAGAAAATATGGATTATAAAAATGGAGAGTAAATTTTATCTACCTGCTGGTAAAGCTCTTTTAACATCATTCCCAGAATCCATATAAGCTAATAGGAATCAGCTTTTGCATCAATGATCCTGTATTCTTTGACAATGCAGTAGCTTTTCAAACTGACAGAGTTTAATTTGTCAACCCATCCTGCTTTACAAAAGGGAGGGAAAGGTAAGTAAGATAAGATCTGTAATGATTATGGAAATAATTAATAATAATGATATAGCATTCATCTGTGCAGTGGACAAAATTGGTCACAGATGGAGTATTTCAAATAGGTCTGACTCCAGGAGACAAGCTGTATTCAACCAGTACATGTGATAAATAAGATTTTTGCTTCCAGAGGTTCACACAGCAATAAATTAGTTAGGCTTTATAGTACACAGATCTCTCTCTTTGACTAAAAATGTAGTGGACTATTTATAATTTTCTTTAATGTCAAACATGTTTGATATATAGACCAACATGTTATATACAATTTGTAATGTGAACCAACAGATCAAGTTCCTTGCTTGATTGATTTTCCGTATTTAGCAGAGTAATACAGTGTAACTGACAGGAATAAGGGAAAGAGGGAGGGGGGAAAGGAACTTTATCCTATTGTATATTTTGTGAAATTTGTTATTTATATACCCACATATTCCCATTATTTGATGAAGAAGAACTGGACTGTTAAGTAGACCAGTCATCTTCAGTGCATCCCAGTTGTACTAGAAGAACTGAAGAATGCATGTTCTCCATATGTGGATCTCTATAAAATATATTCAGTAATGTAAGTCATCTAGGGCATTATGTTATAAGGAAGGGTTTCCATTCAACACTTTTCTTCCCATAGACTTGGTGGTTAGTGTTGCTAGGTAATGGGGGAGAGGGAGGAATTACTTAGGGCTCATATCACCAAGGGAATATACAAAAGTATGTTTTCAGCCAATAAACACTATTGAAGCTTTCCTAGTATAAAATTAAAACTCCATATCCCAGAAACCTTATTTTAAAAATGGTTGCTTATGGATTATTGCTTCCTTCAAAAATGTAACTGTGTTCAAGAACTGAAGAAAAACTTTTGTAAAGTTTTTTTGTAAAGCTGGTGCATAACAGCACCAGCGTGCCTACCGTCCCTGTCCTAATGTTCCCTTTATTTGTACTCATTTTATGTATTCAATTCATGCTTATGTATGTATGTATGTATGTATGTATGTATGTATGTATGTATGTATGTATTTTGTCACATTTCTATGCCACCCAACTCCCAAGGGACTCTAACACACACTTGACAAAATAAATTAAATTAAATTAAAATAAAATGAATGTGAACTTTTTGGGACTATCTCTTCTCAAGCTGAACATGGATAGTAACTGCCTTTCTTTTTTTATAGATAGCCTAGTATTGGAAGCAACACCTTTGGGAGGAGAGAGATTCAAGAATTTTTCTGTAGTTGCCCCTTATTGTATGGAATCTACTATAGGTTTTTGCCAATATTATCCTGAACTTTCTGACTTGGCTTCTGTGAGGCTCCACAAAGGGCAGGAAATACACCGCATAAAGGTGACTCCTGAGAACACATATTCTTTGTGCCCTCTAAATAACAAATCAGAGAAATGCTACAGAATTAGATGTGAGATACAAAAGGTCCAATATGTACTTCCAGCTTGGCCTGCTAATTGATTCTGAGAATGTTTCAAACAAGTTGTAACATCCAGAGATTTTTTTCCCCCTAGTTGCTGGTAAAAACAGGATACTAGAAGAACCAGAAGGCAAAAACACCCACTGAGAGAAAACAAGAATGATAGAATAACTCAAATACTACTCAAGGTCTCCCTCTCCCTCTCCCTCACACACAGAGAGATGAAAGTCATAATCCATTTCTGTATTCCATGCCCTTTATGGTCCCCTGCCTACTATTTTCTTTGCATATGCCAATAGTGACATAGTTTGGTACTTGATAGAATGAGCTCTTAACTATTAAAATGTATGCAGAATGTGTGCAATGCATCTGTTAATCAAGATTTGACATTATCTTTGCAATAGGAAAGTATTTGGGCGAACACACATTTTCACATTCCAGTGTCAGCAATAATGTTACAATCCAGTTTTCTTGCTTTGGGAATCTTTTTCTGGATTGACTTGCTGTTGAAAAAAGAATGCTCTGAACAGGCATTTTAGAAGAATTTTGAGTGAACATTCTAATCATTTAAATGCTGACCTAGTGAGTTGATCTTCATTTCCTATTGGTTCTGTTCATGTCACCAGATATATCAGAAAAGACATACTCCAGGTTCTTTCTATTGAACAATGACATCTTGTTAGACTTGGACCCCTGTAGAACAGCATCCTTCCAGAGATTCAGATGTTCCCAACCTTATTAGTCTTTTGCAAAGCATGGAAGTCTTGACTGTTTTCCAGGTATCTTGGGTCAGATGGGTCAGTGAGCTCTGTTACTGTTGAGGATGAGTGGAGTTAATGTTTATCCTTGGGCATCACACTCAATTATTCAGCTCAGCACTGTTGAAAATACTTGGCGAATAACTGCAATGTAAAATCCTTGCCTGTATATTAAGCACCACAGGGATGGTGGGGGTATGTTTGGTGGGTTTGTGTTTTAAGCTGCTCAGAATTGCTTGTATAAGATAGGTAGCTCTATAGAATAAATAAATCAATGTTTACCATAGACTAGAATAAGCAATATGTGGTCCCCATAGTTATACACTATGGTTATACATAGTTATATAGACCACAGCTGCGATATAAGGATATCTGCAAGAGGGATCTAAAGGCCTTGGGAATGGACAGTAATGACTGGGAAACCTTGACCTATGACTGTTCAGCTTGGAGACTAAAGACGCAGCATGGCCTTCTCCAATTCGAAGAGACACTTGTTCGGCAGGCTGAGGCAAAGAGGCAGCTGGTCCCAGAACCAGCGAAATCTGGGGACTGGGGACAGAATATATCTGCCCTCAGTATGGAAGGGACTGCCACTCTCAAATTGGCCTTTTTAGTCACACTGGATGCTGTTTTAGGACCTCTTTCCAAAGCACGATACCATAGTCTTCTGAGACTGAAGGTTGCCAATGTAAAAAAAAATAGTTATACATGTCCCCCACCACCACCTGTCATTCTTGGAGATCCCTCTGAATATCATTATTGAAAATTTAAGGCTGAATTGCCCACCATTTTGAGTCATAACAATTGTAGGATGAAGTCTAAAATAAGCATATTACAATTTCAATATATGGAGAGATCACCCTAGAATATCCCACAAAATCATGAACTAGAAAGAATCAAATAAAATATCAATTTAATTTGCAATTATATTAAATATAATTGATAAAATTACTGTCTGTACATAAATAATTTCTGTCTTCTACATTCAATAGTAATTTTAGGAGTGACTCAGGAGCCTCATTCATGATTTTCAAAGGCTGAGATCTAGTTTCATATTCCTGCTTTAGGCCTTATTTGGCAAACCTTCCATTTGAGCGTCTGCAGGGTCTTCTGGGAACTCTTTGGGATGCTCATAAACCTGGCAGGAAAAGGCTGGTAAATTCAGCCAACAGTCATTTATTCATTTATGCTCATCTTCTCCCTGCCAGATATACTGTATATATCTGTTGTAATAAGAGACTTACTTTCTGCTGTAGTGTTAGAAATCTTTTATGTGGCACCACAAGTCAGTGAACACCATCCAAGAACTGCAGGAGTCTACAGATAGATTTTAAAAGCTTTATTTTAGCAATGTAAACATCTCATATTTACTGTCTCACTCATTCAGAGTATACTTGCCAGACAACCTTCTTCCTATTGGCCAGGTGACAAAAGTTTATTGAGAAGCCAGAACTCTCTTTGAGATGAATGTTGATGGAGAAGAGCAGCTGCCCTTAAACTTCTCCTTATCCCCAGATCTACTTTATATGCAGTACTGGATAATTTCTACTTAATTAATGAGACATTCCAACTTTATTTATTTTGATTTAGGTGCTACCAGCACACACACACAATGCAAAATAGATACTGCAAAAAGCTCCAATATACAGTAAAGGATTGGCCATCAAAATAGTAGATATTCAAGGTGAGCAAGTGTAAAGCAATGCATACTGTTGCTAAAAATTCAAATTATTCATACAAACTAATGTGATCAGAGCTAATAGTGACTGGTGAGGGAAAAGATCTTGAAGTAATGATAAACAATTCAATGAAGATGTTGTCACAGTATGCATCCATTGTAAAAAAAAAAAGATAAACAGTGTCTTGGCCTTTCAGAAACCATAACTGAAAATAGCCAATGTAATGATAGCCCTGTATAAATCAGGGGCGTGATTCCATCTGGAATATTCTATGAAGTTTTAGTCACTGCTGTTTCAAAAGGGTGCAATGGAATTAGAGAAGGTTTAGAGAAGGGTAACTGGTAAATGGCCAGGAGCAGTTTCCCTATAAAGAAAGGCTGCAACATTTAGGATTTTTCCATCTAGAAAAGGAAGTAAATGAAAGATGTCTATAAAATTACTCATGGTATGAATACGGTGGACAAGCAAAAGCTATTTTTATAAAATATATACTTAAGCTTTGGAATTTTGTCAGAGTATGTATATTCATGGAATGGAATAGATCAGCCAATGGGGACTGAATGGAGACGTGGTAACAAGGTCAGCCAATGAATTGGCACAGCAACTAAATCAGCCAATAGGAGCTGATTAGTGAATTGGAATTGAAACTGAAACTGGAAAGAGCCTGGGTGGGGCTCTGTCTTAAATTCTGAGCTCTGAAGCTACAAACGAATTTGTCTGCTGTACTCTGCTTGTACTTTCCTTGTAACTGCTACATTGGAAGATATCTGCTATTGGTATTGTAAATTTACTTCATGTATTATTATTTATATAAAGAAGTTAATGAATCCTGCTGCATCAGTCTGCCTGTGTGTGCTTTCTGGATTTAATTTCTGCAACAAACTCTGACAAATTTGCTATCATAAGATATGGGTTGGACCAATTCATGGATGTCATGGGATCAATGGCTATTAGCCCTGAGGGCAGTGAGATTACCATTGAAGGCCATCTGCTGGAAGACCAGTGGGCCTTCTTGTGCAGTAAGTTATCCACTATGACAACAGACTGTTTGATTAGATAAGCCAAGGGAACAATTTTACAGGGTCTCGTACAAGTTTTTATGTTCTTCTATAAACTCTTTTCAGGTTTCAACTCCAATACAACTAAGTAGCTCTTCTATTTGAGAGCATTGGCTTATTCTATAATCCATATCATTCTCTGTATCATGTACATACAAAGCAGTGGTGAAGTCCAAATTTTTTTACTACCGGTTCTGTAGGCATGGTATGACTTGGTGGGCGTGGCTTGGTGGGTGTGGCAGGGGAAATATACTGCAAAAAATCTCCATTCCCACCCCACTCCTGGGGGAAGGATATTGCAAAATCTCCATTCCCACCCCACTCTGAGGCCAGCCAGAGGTGGTATTTGCAGGTTCTCTGAACTACTCAAAATTTCCGCAACCAGTCTCCAGAACCTGCTGGATTTCACCCCTGATACAAAGTCTCTATTCACATGCTAGCTTAGGTTTTATGAGTTCTTTTGGGGGTATCACAAAGACAGTATACAGGTTTTGGCCAGAGAATTAGTGTTTTAAAATTAGTGTTTTAACAAGATTTTGGTATGATTGTTTCTACAAATATTTCTGCCATTAAATTATCTAGAATGCTGTAACTGATTCTTATAACCTACTAGCTACAGTTATTCTTTATGTTCATTTACTTATGTTTATGTATTACTAATACTTTTTAACTCCTTATAAATTATATGGTGAAATTCTTCGGGGGTTAAATCTCTTTTTACACAGCTTTCAATAAAATTGTTTTGCAAATTAAGTGCAGGAAGGCCTCAAGATGCCTTTTTCCTTTTCCCAATGCCAACCTGCTAGGACTGACCTTAGTCACCTACTGGCTTCCCTGGGCAGGTGCTGCTGTTCAAGCTTTCTGGTTCTGTTGGGCCTGTAATTGTCATTGATCTTCTACCTTCGGTTTCTCTTGCTTTGGTTGTAATACTGCTGGGTTTGCTGACTCAGCTGCTTTCAACTCTGATGTGTTGGCTATCAGTTGCACAACTGCCACTTTTTGAGGCAGAGTTGCTGCCCTCGTGTATTGGCCTATTTTTTTTTACCAGTCACTGTTTTTTCCTGATCCACTCTCTCATTTCTGTTTCCACAGTGCTCTTCTGTAGTTTTTCCATGCCATCTCTGACCCTCCTTTCCTCTTCTTGCAACCATTCACCTTTCCTCTTCTTGCAACCATCCACTAATCACTCTGATGGAGTAGTTTCCATTCCAGAGGTGGGCTTCAGCAGGTTATGACCAGTTCTAGAGAACCGGTAGTGGAAATTTTGAGTAATTCGGAGAACCGGTAGTAAAAATTCTGACTGACCCTGCTCCCATCTATTCTCTGCCTCCCAAATACCAGCTGATCAGGAGGAAATGGGGATTTTTGCAGTAACCTTTCCCTGGATTGGGGTGGGAATGGACATTTTACAGTATCCTTCCCCTGCCACGCCCACCAAGCCACACTCACCAAGCCATGCCACGCCCACCAAGCCACACCCACAGAACCGATAGTAAAAAAATTTGAAACCCACCACTGTTCCATTCCATTCTGTTCCATTCCACTTTTCTGTTTTATCCCTGATGGTCATAGAAGTCATGTCCTTCATGCAAGGATGAAGCCATTTAAAAAGAAGAGATGGTGAAGACCTGCAATTCTAATACTCCTTTTAAAACTGGATTTTAAACAAAAGTGCACCTTCTGGAAAACATGCAGCCCATAGGTGATCTATTCATCCCTACATTATTTCTGTAATTCTTCTTCAGCAGAGTTACATCCCCTGTACTACTACCTATTTTCTTTGGGACCAATGACATGGATCCAATGACCTCCCACCTTTTTTGGAACACCATTTGAAAATCAATTCAGCAAGGATTCCTTTCTTACTGTTTTTTTAAATTGTTCTAATTGTTTTAACCTGTAAAAATGAAGTGTTTTAATATTGTGTGTGACCAGCCATACGCTAAATAAATAGATAAATAAACAAGGATTCCACCCAACTGAGTTTTAGTCTCTTATTCTCAGAACTTTTATGTCATGATTTGGTAGTATATGGGGAGCAGAGTGCAAGGAGACATAAATATCATTTCTATTTGCCATTTTCCCTTGTGCTATAAATTGCATTAACTTATTGACAAGCAATGACGTTATGAAGCTCACAGTTATGCTAGACTACCATCTGTTCCATTTTACAAGCTGTGAAGAAAATGGCATGGTGCATCTCATCAGCATGAAATGCATTGATGTATTTACTGCAGTTTTCAATGAAATGTTGAATTTTTGAGCTAGCAAAGGTGCCATTATAATTGTTTTTTTCCTTAATCTTAAGGATTCAGTCTCTGCTTTGATACTTTATTATGCAAAGCACATGTTTGTTTTGGGTAACATTATTATTAACTAGGGATGGATGAATTTGCTTATTTCATATCCATGTCACTTTCACATGTGGTTAGCCATAAGCCCATTCTATCCTGTTTCTGGAAATGTTTTGCAAAAACATCTTGTTCAAATTCATATTCAAATATGTATTTCAGTGTTTTTCTCAAGCTAAGTATGCCTAGATAATTTGTATTATGAATGTAGAAATTAGAACTGTGCTCTAATTCATATTTGAGGCTTGAATATAATGAATTAGGGCAAAGTTTTATTTATCCAAAGATGATTGGATGTATCTGGGTGCAAAACTTTAGCCCCAATTGCATATTTTTTGATTTCCAGAATGCTGCAAATGTTGGACTATGCCAAAAATTATACAAAATGTTTTGAGGAGGATAAAAAAGGGGGAGTGGGAAGTATTGAATTCAGTGGTTACTCAGTTCTCACTTAAACTAGGACTACAGATATAATTTGCAGCTTCCTAGATTTTACTGAAATATAAGTGAAAACTTCCTTATAGTAGGATTTCCATTCTACAACAGTGGAGCAGGCTACCTAACAGGGTTTGTGAGTTCTCCATGTCTAACAATTTTAAAAGAAGACTAGAGAGACACCTTTAATGATGGTTTAATTGATATTGGACTAGGTGATTCAGTAGCCCTTTTCAACTCCCCAATTCTATGATTCTTTATTCTTTCTTTCTTTCTTTATTTATTTATTTGATTTCTATACCGCCATTCTCCCATAGGACTCAGGGCGGTGTACAATGAGAAAAAGGAAGCA
>JANHZT010002855.1:98032-112034 GCA_032468215.1 Stegonotus admiraltiensis | reverse complement strand
GAAATTAAAAGATGCTTGCTCCTGGGCAGGAAAGCTATGGCAAATCTAGACAGCATACTAAAAAGCAGAGACATCACTTTGCCAACAAAAGTGTGTATGGTTTTCCCAGTTGCAATGTATGGTTGTGAAAGTTGGACCATAAGGAAAGCTGAGCATCAAAAAATTGAGGCCTTTGAACTATGGTGCTGGAGAAGACTCCAGTGACTCCCATTCGCAAGGCGATCAAACCAGTCAATCATAGAGGAAATCAACCCTGACTTTTGTTTAGAAGGCCAGAACCTGAAGATGAAACTGAAATATTTTGGCCACTTAATGAGAAAGAAGGACTCACTGGAGAAGAGCCTAATGCTGGGAACGATTGAGGGCAAAAGAAGAACGGGACAGCAGAGAATGAGGTGGCTGGATGGAGTCACTGAGGCAGTCGGTATGAGCTTAAATGGTCTCTGGGGGATGGTAGATGACAGGAAGGCCTGGAGAAAAGTTGTCCATGGGGTCATGATGGGTTGGGCATGACTTCACAACTAACAACAACAACAAATTCCCCTCATTTCTTTGCATCTTGAAGAAATTTAAATTTGACTGTTGGTTTTTCCCTTGTCATATAAAGCTAGATAACTCTTTCTTCCATTGCTTAAATGATATATCAGTAGTAAAAAAATAGAGTGTTTGAAACAAAAACATCATTCATATTCATTTTTATCACAGATATTCTCTCCAACGATAACTGTAATTTCCCTCAACTTAATATGTCCATCTTAACTTAATTCCATAGTAAACATAATTATTTTGAAAAACATACAGTTCATATTGGTTATAATACTAATTAGTTACAGCATTTTATGTTTTTCTGAGTTTGAAAATTGTTTTTATGCAGTTTTTCTTAGCTTCTATCTTCATATTTTTTGTGAATATATTAGTTTTTTTAATATTATTTTTAAATCCAGCTAACATAGCAAATTCCTTTAATTTATCCACTAATATCTCTATTCCTTCCATAGGGATTTTCAAAAATTAAAATCAAATAAACTGCAAATATCCTTAATTTGTATACTTCTTTCTTAACCTTTACCCCAGAATTTCTCTCATCTAATACTTCTAGAGGTAAAATGAACAAAAATGGAGATAAGTGGCTCCTTGTATTGTCACTTTTGTTAAGTTTTTGTTAATTATCCATTGACAATTCTTTGTGTCTTTGTGGGGTATAAACCAATTTCACTCATTTAATAACAATTACTCCAAAGTTCATTCCTAGAACTGTAAATAGCAAAGTCCAGTTCAAATTGTCAAATGCCTTTTCTACATCTAAGAAGAAAAAAAAAACACCAGTCATTATGTTATTCTAAATATTCCAAAATGTCCAGTTCATTTCTAATATTATCTCTTTACTGTCCTTTAAATAAAAACCTACATTGATATGCATGAATAAAGTCCTGTAAAATTATTTTCATCAACTCGGCCAATAGCATTTTAAATATCTTATAGTTATTGTTCAGTAATAAAGTTGGACAATAATCCTTTGGTGAAATCAAATCTTAGTCTTTTTTTTTAAATTAATGCTATCTTAGCGTCTATACAAATATCTAATATTTTTCCATTCTAAAAAATAGAATTAATTATTTTTTTGGAAAAGTTATAAGATTTTCATTATTGTTATAAAGTCTATTTATAGTGTGTTCTGTTTATCAGTAATCTTCAATAAATTTTATTTATTTAAGTATTCATCAACTGTTGTCAGACTCTTTGTCTTATCTTGAATGATATTGATGGAATATTACTCATATCCTTACATTGTCTGTTGTGGCTATTATTTACTGCCACAAAATCTCCACTTCACTCCATCATTTCAATTAACGCAGTGAAAAAAATGATCCCTTGTCTTTTGTAGGCAGCAAAATGTGCAAATGTTGCAATGGATCCCCCACACACACCACCTACCATACAAAATGTTAAATATGCTGATGAATGCATGCCATTGACTGCTTCTCTTCAGCACTATTCATAGTATCTGGATCCAGTAGTCATCACTTCCTTTTTCCAAAAGTTCTAAGGACTTTTCTTCTTCTTCCAGCTCTATTGTTGATTTTTTAAAAAATATAAAAATGATACCCCAATAAAGATTGATATCACATATAATGAGTTTTATGTGGGAAGAAGGAGTTTAATCTGTGCTTCATTTTTAAATCCCAATCCTAAACATTGACAGGAGAATCAACCAAATCTTCCTCCAATATATTTAAGCCTTTTTTCTTGATAATATGAGTAATAATGAAAAAGGGAATTTCTTGATAATATGAGTAATAATGAAAAATATGACCGTGATGTGGTTATAGTTATTGGCTTTATTATACATTTTAGGTTCACCTTACAGAGAAAATAATTTTCTTCTTTGTTCTCAAAGAGACATGAATTGTTTTGCTTTAGTTTAACTTCATCTGAAGGAACTGGGCAGTTTCACAGTCTCTTACGGAAAAGTGTTAATAAGGAAAGAAAACCAAGTTCAAATGAAGTCTATTAGGTTCAATACACTGTTTCACTCAAAATAATATCTCTTACTTCTTGAGTGACTCACCTTTTATTTTAAACCTTTCCTGCTCAGATAGTTTTTAAAATGCTTGACAGACAGTAAGGGGAAATGCTTTTCTCTGATGTTTACTATGAATCATGAAATCTTTCTCAAGTGATACCTGCTCTTCCTTCCTTTCTTCCATGGGGTTCCTGTAGTTTTAAAACATGAATGTATTTACCTAGCCTTTTGTAATGCCATAATGTGTTGTACTGATAGTTTAATATTCTATACGAATGAAAACATTCACATTCAAATCCATGGAAATAGTGATTACATAGACTAACTGTTACACAATTAAACAAGTCACGAAGGTGAAACTGTACTTCACATATCCATTACCCTATGACACAAAAACTTTAATGAGTCTGTGCTTTTAAAAAAATTCTAATTGTGTACATAATTTTGCCTTTTACATTTCACTATCAATTTTGTATATCATCCATAGTCAGATACTGTATTTATATACTCCAGGCCTAATATCAGTAGAATGAGTTATTTTGCATTCTACTAGCAGATACCAACTAATGTATCTTTGCATTACCAGTCATAATCTTTCAACTGCTGTAAGATAGTCACCAAAATCTACATTTTAGGAATGAAATATAAATACCAATGGATTATTTATTTATTTTTTATTTTATTTATATGCCGCCCTTCTCCGGAGACTCAGCGCGGCTTACAATGTGTTAAGCAATACTTACCTTTGTTGACTGAGTAAGTCATAGATGAGCTTTTGGACTCATCTTGAATTGCCAAAAAATTGAACTTGCTCAACTACCTCTTTCCTATAAAATCTAGAGGCTGGGATATAAAACATCTTACTTAGGATTACATGGTATGTATTATCAAAATGCTCGCATCCTTTCTACTGAGTTGACGTTGTAAACTATGCTGAATATTAAATCTAGGAAGGAAACTTGAAGGATAACCTTTTACAATTAAATGTGATCTTGGAAAAAATACAAAAATGTTCCTAAATGGAAAAGTTTAATCTATTTGCTTGGGTCTGAATTCCCAAATGCACTATAACATGGCAAACCAGAGAGGAGAAGAATAGATCCTAAGAAATCTAAACAGAAACTGCACTTGGGAGTTAAGCTTTTAGAAATGGTCTTGCCAGCAAGGCCTAGCTGTTATTGCGTGATAAATAATTTAAGCAATTTCTCTCACCTAAAAGTGTACATTGACAGATTAAGAAAAAATAAATAAAATTTTAACCATGCCAGTAAAATTTATAACAAAAAGTTTTAGCTGAGAATCCTGCTTCCCAAAATGAAACAGACATACAACACACCATATCAAAATATTAGATGATGGGAAACATAAATTAATAAAGACACAATTTCTATTTCTCAGTCCTCAGAGACTGAAGCAATGAATGGCAGCAAATAGTATCTATATATTATTATTTTGGAGTGTAAACTTGGCACAAAAGAAAACATTTGTTTCTTATTGCATTATAGGATGTGTCTTATCACAGCTTTTTTGCCTTCTTGTAACATTGTTCAGATGTTTCTGTAAATTCTACCAAAGTAGCTTTATCTTCAATTTTAAGTTAAATCTGATGGAAACAGTTTATTTAGGTATAGTGAATTCATTGTTCACTGTCGTTTAAAAATGTTCTATGATTGAGGTATATAGTTTGCTTCTTGACTGTTGGTCTAAAGTTAATTTTGATGTTAATCTTTGCTTATCTGGGTGTTGATTGCTGGTGAGTGTTCTGATCTTTCTGTTCCTTTTTTGGCTTCTTTATTGTCTCTTTAGAATGGAATATATGGTTGTTTATCTATGTGCCTATTGATGGCCATTTTGCTAATTTGTGTTCATGTCAGAAGACATGATGAAAATCCCTTAATTTCACAACACATGGACAGACACAACCATAATTTCAACTGGGAAACAGTGATAATCTTAGATCAAGCCAAGTCCAAACATGCTAGAGAATTCCTGGAAGCCTGGCACTCTTACAAATTGGCCATCAACAGGCACATAGACATAAATAACATCTACATACCATTCAAGAGACAATTAACAAGAAGCAATCAATACCCCAATGAAGGAAATGCAAAAAGCTAACAGTAAATAGTCCAACCAAAGAACCAACAAGACCACTCCCACCCAACATTAATATAATTGAGAGCAAAGCCCATTCCTTATTAGCACTGATGATGTTAGCTAGTTTGAATAAAGAAAGTCTGCAAGAAAACAACCAAGCTCAGAGAGCACCATGGACCCTTCATTTCAACCCTGAGTTACAAATATAAATATCTGTGTCTATGGAGATTCTCAGTCATCCAGGTCATGGTTGTCCCAAAGATGCTTTTTTTCAAGAAGCAACTGGACTTTCTTTCTTGTTTTTCTTTGAAGATGTTTTGCTTCTCATCCAAGAACTTCTTCAGCTCTGACTGGATGGTGGGGAATGGAAGGATTTATACTCCTGGCAGACAGCTAGTCATTTACATTCTTTTAGCAAGTTGTTAAGGCCACCTGGAAGTTTATCTATGTCCTCAGGGTCACCTGAGTAGAGCAAATGGGTGTGGAGCCTTCTTGGAACTTATGAAAGAACTGTGTTGTAGACTGGAGACAGATGATGTCATGTCCCTCCCCCTCTCTTGAGAGAGGGATGTTCAATTTTGACTTAGATGGCCTCTTTGACCCCTCTTTCAAACCAGCGGTCCTCTCTGTCCAAAATGTAGAGTTTGCTGTCTTCAAAAGAGGGGCCTTTGTCTTTTAAATGCAGATGGATGGCTGAATCTAGTCCTGATGGGTTTGTTCCCCTGTGTTATGCCATGCATTTATCAAGCAGTTGTTTTGTTTCCCCAATGTACAGAACTGCACATTGCTCACTGCAATGTACTGCATATACCATGTTGCTCAGGGTCTGAGTCACATGGTATATGCAGTATAATGCACTTTTGGGATAAATATCTGTATGAAGCAAAAATTCCTTAGATGATTCAAAAAAATGAAAAAAAATCTAGTTCATTTTATTGTTAATCATTGCTGAAAAAAAACTTTAAACACAGATCTGTGGACTAATTGTAATTTTCCAGGCAATCTCACATAGAGATACGTGAAGATTTTATTTGGTTTGTCATACATTGATTTGGAGGAACCTCTATTTAAAAAAGAAAGTGGAAAAGTGGAAAAAAGCAAAGCAGACAGGTTTGTCCATCCAGAGAGAGGGGCCTTTTAGCCTTGTGTTTATAAAAGTATGCCTTTCAATTCCTGGTTATTCGACCATGTTTGAGTTGTTTTGTTAAGGTTGTTGTGTCTATCTTTTAAAAGGAAAAGCAAGCTTCCCATTTTTAATGAGTACATGGCTGGCAGTTATAATGAACTCTTCTCCTTTTGCGGGGAGTAGCTATGCCTATTGAATTTAGCCAAAGTACATGCATAAGAATTGTATTTGTTTCTTTGCTTTGTAATGTTACGTTAAAATTTATTACTATTGAGTCAGAAAGATTTTGAATTTTTTTGTGTATGTGATTCATGACTAAGAATTTATTTACTCATTTATTTCATTTATATAGGCACCCATCTCTCAAAACAAGTAACTCTTGGTGGTGTAGAACAAAGCTAAAAAAATTAATACCTAAATCAATTATGTTTTAAAAACCATTCAAAACTATCAAAATAAAGCTAAGACAGTAGCTGAAGGGATGTTGATAATAGTACAGTACCATTGTCTTCCTGTCTGCTTTAAGGGCCTCAAAGTAAATCTTAGGATGGTTTTCTGAAACCTAAGGAGCAAAGACTTCATCTCCAATATTGACAGAATCAAATATTTGTAAGATTTGAAGGTTCTAAGCTGTGCTTTCTCTGATATATATGAAGAGACATATTGAGGCAACAATGCTAAAAGTACATTACTATACACTAGATCTTTTACCTTCCCATTGTATATTATTGTTCTATCACAAGTTATTTTACATATACCCAGTTCAGCGGGCTCCAAAACCCCAAAGAGCCAACACAACCCCACCTGACCTCTAGGTAACACACCCACAAGTGTTCAAAGGCTAGTACTCACTGTTTACTATCCTAATCTGCTACAATTCCTGTTTCTTCACTTCTTCTCTTTGTGAGTCCTACTTCTGGAAACCAGTAATTATTTTAAAACAATTAATCCCTTTTAATAATTTAAACAATACGACCAAAAGGCAAACAGAGGTAGATGCAAGCATTTTGTATTGACTCATCAGTACCTAAATTACAGTAACACGGTTAAAATCAGCCTCAAATATAAGATCTAGCAAGAACATTAATTAAGCCTAAAATGTATGCAGGAAAGCAACCAATGGCAAGCCTTACACCCATGGGAGGTGTAGATTGACATAAAGCCTTTTCTGCACACACAAGGAAGGCTTCAAATGGTTAATCACAATGCCTAAGCAAACCACAAGAGTTCCTGTGACACAGCAGAACTTTAAATGCAGAGTTTTGATCCACCTGGTAACCCATAGATAGTAAGAGTCTCGCAATGGCTGAAGAAGGCATTTTATGGCCATGATTTGGTGTTGTTGTAATTATTATTATTATAGTGATTATTTTATTTGCCTTTGGCTGCTTCAGGCTGTTTTAGATTCCTGTGAATAAATACAAAACACACCATCATCCTCAGCTGCCTTTCTGATCAGCTTTGATAGCCACTAGTTCCTGGGCTGGCTAGAGAGGGTCTTAAGGGACAGGTCACCAGCAGCCCAGTTAACAGATTAACAGAGTTGGAAGGGACCATCGAGTCCAACCCCCTGCCCAAGCAGGAAACCCTACATCTGCCTCTACCTAGGATCGAACTGACAACCTCCTGATTGTGAGGCAAGAGCTCCACCTCTAGGCCACTGCAAAAGTGCTGGCCATTTTGCAAATAGCCTGTCCTTTCATATGTACCAGTAGAAGAGAATATTTGTAGCTCAGGGTTGAACTGTGGGCATCCTTGATGCTCTTTGAGGTTGGTTGCTTTCTTGCATAATCTGCAAGAAAACAACCAAGCTAAGAGAACACCAAGGACTCCACAGTATATTATTGTTCATTATCATAAAGCAAATCATTTATATGAAAAATGAAGCTTGAATGCAGCAACCATTGCTTCTTTCAAATTCTTTGAGAATTTTATGCTCAAGTTACTACAAAAATATCAAGTCTAAGAAATAACACAGGAAAAGGAACTCTTTCTCAGGCCTCTTCCCCTTTTCCAAGTGGGGTTTGTGTCAGGCTTAAAATAAGTTTTTTGCCTAGTCATCTAGAGTGAAGAAATATTCTCTTTTCAAGAGATCAGTCATGAATCATTTTTGGAACAAAAGTGTCATTCCATGTCCTTTAGCAGTTGCTCCCTGAGATACTCTGTCTAACGACACAACCCTCCCTGATAACCTTGGAGGATGGTCAGACATACAGAATTGTGCAATCCAAAATACTTAGGAACTAGATTTAAAAAAGAAAAAGAAAGCAATTCTCAAAGCTACCTGTGCACTTCTTGAAAATCACTCCTGTAAAAAATAATGTGGTTCATAAGGAACAAGAAAAAGCTGGAAGTATGACTGATGTTTTATTCCCATTCCTCTTTGCCTTGTTTGAGCAGGGTGGCCTCATCTGAAAATTGTGCAATGATATGGAATGCTTAGGTTTGAAAGAGAGCCTTCCCTTCCAGTATTACACTTAGCTCCTTCTAGTTGGTTCCGTTCCTACCATTGACAATAACTGGCATAGCAGTCGCTGCTGCCAACCCTGGTTAATCATCATTGACTCCTGCTGCTTCTACTGCCCTTAGCTGCATGGCATCATAACAAGTGGGAACTGTTAGCTGAACTAATGAGCTCAATGAAATCTTTAGTTCACTAAAAACTGTTCCTATAATTCAGATACCCTCTCTGCTCCAGGTCTTCTGAAAGATGCAGATTGAAACAGGCATCGTGATAGCTAATCTAGGTAATGCAACCCATACTTTTAGCTTCAGGCATGGCTCATAGAGGTTGGGTCTTCACATGAAGCAAATGAAGTGGCGGGACAGACTATCACTTAAGATTTGAAGTATAGCATACCAGGAGTAAATGCTTTCCCTATGATTTTTTTCCTTTGAATCTTCCTGCAATAAAAAAAATTGAACACATATGAGAGCAATTTCTAACCCAATATTTTATCTGTTATGAGTTTTGTTTGTTTTATTTTGCAGAAAGCCTTTAAAGCCAGTTAAAATGTGGGTTCCCCCTTTAAACCCAGATACAGAACGAACAGATGCTGTCCATAGTGCTGAAGTAGCATTTTTTAAAATGTCATTATTCTTGTGCTGTCTAAGTCTGCATGGTAGACTGATATATAATCAGTGGTGAAATCCAAATTTTTTTGTTAGCGATTCTGTTGCTGTGGCTTGGTGGCCATGGCATGGCTTGGTGGGCATGACAGGGGAAGGATACTGCAAAATCTCCGTTTCCACCCCACTCTGGGGCCAGCCAGAGGTGGTATTTGCTGGTTCGCCGAACTTCTCAAAATTTCCATTACCGGTTCTCCAAACTGCTCAAAATTTCCATTACCAGTTCTCCAGAACCTGTCAGAACCTGCTGGATTTCACCCCTGAGAGAGAGAAAGAGAGAGAGATCTGGGATTATATGGAATGTAAACTAGTGGCATCATCATTTAATCACTGGGACTTGCTCATTGGACTCTCTAATTTCAGCAATCTCTCTGTGTGTGTGTGTGTGTGTGTGTGTGCTTTTAAAGCTTTGCACACAGATGAAAAGAGTAAAGGAGAAGCTGTCAGCAGAGTGGATGAAGTTAAGAAGTAAGGAAATGGTTTGGATAAACTGAAGGAAGTAAATGAAAAAAAAATGACTATTTTAAAAATCAGTTGGGGATGATGTTAATATATGAAGAAAGTAAGTCCTAAAGGCTGTGAGAACATTGGAAAATAGTAAAATTGTAGATGTAGATGGTAAAAAAGAAAAAAATATTAACTGTGCATGTGGTTTGCTTATAGAGTGGCTATGTGATCTCTTTAATGTGCATGTGAACAATCTATCAGTGATGGGTGATTGGAATAACACTATTATTATTCATCTAATCAAAGGGAAAGGTAGCAAGAGTAAATGTAAAAGCTAAGAGTGGGAAGGTTTTTGGAAACATAAAAGTGTTTACTTAAATGCTTCGAAACAGTTTGGAAAAGTAATGTGTGTATTTCTCTGTAAATCCACACATAAAACATAAAAATTGTTTATGACAATGCCTTTGAAAAAGAATGTGTAGGCCTAAAAGTTTTAAAAATAAGTTTTATTTAAGAATAAATACAATGTATTATATATAATTTATAATAATTACATTTAAATGATAAAGTAGCTTTTTACTTAATAATGCATGCATTGTTGTGTAGCTCATTCACTGCATGCACAATCACTCTATGCAAGAGATTCCAAAGCCGCTAAGCAGTACATTAACACCCAATGAAAGATGGGTTTATTTAATTCACCTACCTTATAATAGCAATAACAATAGAAATAACAATATACACCTCTGCACAGTGCTTTACAGTACTTTGTAGACAGTTTACAATGTCAGCATATTGCCCTTGACAATCTGGGTCCTCCTTTTACTGACCTCGGAAGAATGGAAGGCTGAGTCAACTTGAGCCCCATCAGAATCGAATTCCTGGCTGTGGACAGAGTTTGTGTGCAATACTGCATTCTGACCACTGTGTCATCAGGGCTCCTAATATGGTCCTGATTCTTTTCTGGGTCCAAATGAAAATGAAAAGGTATCACAAACTTGGACTTTTGTTAGTAGCAGGACTGCCAATTCTCATATACTTTGTCCCATGATCTTAGATCTGCAATGGGACGTCTTTTGCAGGCTTCTCTGTAGATAAGCTTAACATAATTGTTAATTCTGCTTCTTTTATGTCATGTACTATAAAACAATGCTCCCTCATTTTTACAAAAATGATTTATTTTTACCTGGATCTTTTCTATGGTTTTTATGCTGCTGGTTCAAAATAGTTTTAGTGTTTTGAACATAGGTCTTTATAAGCCCAGAACCATAGAGTGGAAGGAATGATTTAAATGATTTAAATCAATAGAATGAAGGGAAAAAAATTCCCTTCTGGTTATTTCCAAGTGGGAATTTTAGCATGGAGATCACCACAATTATGACATGCCCACTGTGAATTTAAATACTCTGCTTCATTGTTTCCAATATAACTCTTTTTCATCAATATATTGGTAGATGCCATTTTTAAAAAATCTTGACTCACTTTGAGAATGCAAGCATTTTCTTTCAGTATTATATTTATTATTTAAGTTATTGCTCAGTTTCCATTGCAGTGCTATGAATCATAAAGCCCCCAAAAACTGGACAGCTCTCTTGTAGTGTTAAGTTGAATTTCCCATTTTCTTTCATACATACTTATTTTATGTGATATTACCTTAGAATTTCATTTTTATTCATCCCTACAAACACACACTCACACATACAGTATACTTTCTTACCTCACACATGAGCTATGCCAGAGGTGCCTTAATCTGTTGATACATTAACTGGTCTGGGTGACAATTAAAAAGAAAAAAAATTGCCATTTAGGAACAGAGTCTGATAAAAATGAAAGAGTAAGAATAAAAGAGACTTTTTTTCCAAAGAGCTCTGCACAAAGTGAGTTCAAAAATAATAAAAGGATAAAAATGTCCTGCAAGTTCTTTCTGAATTTAGAACATAGATGCTTCATCTGAGTTGCCTATTCAATTCATTTTCTGAAAAGAAAAATGAAGTGAAACACAACAGATGACTGAACTCAAGGAAGTTTTATTTTCATGAAATTTGTTTTACAGAAATGGGTTATGATCTCTCTCTCTCTCTCACACACACACACATATTATTTTGTAAAATCTAGAACAAAATAAAAACAAAACTTTACATAATTTGACATATTTAAAACAGCTAAAACAATAAGACACTCAAGCAACATGAATTCAGTCTAAGTAAATAAATGAGACTTTAGGTGATATTAAAACCAGCTATAATTGACCAAAGAAGGAGTCTCACAAACAGGCTAGAGCTATCATCCATGAGAAGATCAACAAGAAGAATTCAATCAAAGCCTTCCCACCTAATTTCAACCTTTAATGAATAAATCAATGGTCAAAGGATTGCGTTACTAGGAATCAAGTACCTGTACTGGTTTGGCATGGATAAAAAATGGCTATTGCACCTGATTTAATTCTGGAGAAAATTCAAGCTGCTGTGTGAAAGAAATTAAGAACACCTAAGACATTATCTTCGTATAGTGGTCTGAGAAGAAATCTCAGGCAAGGGACATCCTTCTTTTTCCCTAGATACATTTTTACTTCAAGGGCAAAATAATTCAAGTATCAAAAATAATGTACAGTGCACAAGGCTTTTTTTTCCCTTCAAGCAAACTTCTCATCCTTGGATTTTCATATTTCATAAAATAAAAATCCCTTCAGCTATATCTGGTGTTGAAAAAAATAATAAACTTCAGAAAATGAAACAGGAGTCATTCAAGCAAAAATAGACTTGCTTGTAAGGAGGAAGAATGTGGTGGGAGCTGAGAATGGGGGAAAAAACTCTCATTTAATATCTCAGGTGTTGACTTTTGTGAAATAAAAGCTTAGTGATAGCTAATACTTTCAGTGATAAAAGTGTACTGCTCAAGCCTACCATTCAGATGATAGTGCCATGATTTATAGATGGCATGATTCATTTTCATTTGGAAATTGGGAGGAACAATGATTTGGTCCAACCATCTCTTAAATTCATTAAAAAAAGTTGTACCTACAGACACCAATGGAGAAGCATTAAATGCAAGCAGCGCCTTCTTTTTCCTAGAATAACATGGAAATAGCAAAACTCTATAAATGATATTCCACCCATCAAAGTTTCTACTTTGGTACTACCCTTGGTCCCCACCAGAGGGGACCAAGGATAGTAGCTCAGTCCATTTTTGTAGTATTCTATGCCTCTTTTATAACAACTGGTCCAGCCAAATACCTACACAGAATTTGGGTTGAATTGCTATAGAAAGTAACTGACTCAAAAATAAAAACAAATGGAAATGGTTTAAAATTTTCCTTTGCTTTTCTGGGGTGCTAATTAATGAATTAACTGGCAAATATTGCTAAGTCTGGAAAGAAATAAAAAATGTCAGCTGACTGGTTGATGGAGGCAGAGTGGTATAGATACATTGCTGAAGAAATTTGACCACTTTCTCTTCTTGCTATATGGGGGAAAGACAGAAATAAAGGTTTCTACCCCCTCCTCTGACACTTTTGTTTAAAATTCTAGCTGGGAATTGGGACACAAGTAGAACATGAGGGGAGAATGCCCCCAGTGATTATCTGGACTAGACCCCTGCAGTTTTCTTGGCAAGATTTTTAGAATTGGTTGCTATTGCCTCCTTCCTAGAGCCAAGACAGAGTGACTGGCCCAAGGTCACCATGCTGGTTTTGTACCTAAAGTGGGACTAGAATTCATCATCTCCTGGTTTCTAGTCTGGTGCCATAACCACTAAACAAAACTGAATCTCCATCCCTTAAAGGCTCTGATAGGCAGTGTTGTCATCTAAACTTGTCTGCATCAGAAACCCCCACATGGTTCAACTATAGAAGGGAAGTTCAAGATATATTATTATATACACTTCAGGATATATTAAAACAATATTTTCAAAGTCTAAATGAATTGTCGAAGCTCTTTGAGGTAGTCAGAAGTGGCAGATTTGACAATTGCTTTGACAATTTGATTTCCTAATCCACTTTGCTGGGATACTTGGATAAAAGCATCTGCAAATGCAATAGCTGAACAAGTGACTACTATTTTGAAATAGAATAACAATATAAATTCTTGAAAACTTCTTAACAGTGCAGAGATACTTCAATTTAGAAATAATGTTGGGGATCGCAGGTCAATTGCTAGCTCACTGACTGTACCAACAAATATTATGTTTTTAGTAAAAATCATTTAATCATTCCACATCAGATATATTACAATGGTTGATATGCATAAAGGAACAAAATTAGATTTCTGTGTGAGGGACTTTATGGTGTGGTCTTGTCAATTTCTATCTTATGAAGTCCCTAGCGCTATCTGAGCTTGGTTGCTTGCTTGCAGACATTTCGTTGCCCAGCTAGGTAACATTTTCACTGCTAGAAAGAAGTAGGGGATGCTCTCTGTTTATATAAAGCAGGTTGCCCTGTCAGAGTTAGAGGGAGTATAGTTTTCTCCTCTAGAAACTATACCATTCCCATACATACAGTCAAAGGAAAAGAAAGTCATCAACTATAACGTACAGTAGCGGTCAAAATTGTGGAAACCTGTTGGGAAAATTGTATTTTCTAAAACTAGTTAATAACACCACATTTTTGGGGGGGAGTAGTACCATAAAATTATATATCAATGGAAAGATAATTTAATCAAGAATGTAATGCAATAACTTTTATG
>JANHZT010002855.1:74680-86654 GCA_032468215.1 Stegonotus admiraltiensis | reverse complement strand
AGTGTGGTGACCAAAACTGGATGCAGTATTCTAGGTGTGGTCTTACTAAGGCTTTATAGAGTGGTATTAGTACCTCAATTGATCTTGATTGTATTCCTCTGTTAATGCAGTTTAGGATTGCATTGGCTTTTTTGGCTGCCACTACACACTGCTGGCTCATATTTAGCTGGTTCTCTACTCCTTCTGCATGAGCAGTCCAGGGGTGAAATGCTCCTGGCTCGGACCGGCTCGGGCGAGTAGGTAGAGATGGCGGTGGGCAGTTCGGAGAACTGGTAGCAAAAATCCCTGCCCCCGCCCTCCATGCCCAGCTGAGCTGCGCGATCATTAGAGCCTTCCCCCCCCCATTTTTTTCCCTTTTAAATGGCTCTAACCAGCCAAGCTCTGTTGCCTGCTGAGTTGCCTGCTAATCAGAGCTCCTTTCATCATGCCCTTAAGACGCTGCTGTTTTGACAAGCGGGGCTGGCCTAATATGAATTTTAAGGGGGTTGTTTTGTTTTTTAATGCTTGGGCCAAATTATTTAATATGTTTTTAAATTGTTTTTAAACTTTATACACTTGTTTCTTTTAGCTTTGGCTGTGCACCGCCCTGAGTCCTTTGGGAGAAGGGTGGTATAAAAATTTAATAAATTTAATAAATAAATACTTATCTGCTGAATTTAAAACTGACTCTTCTGAAATCAACTGTGGATTGATTTCAACTGTCATCCAAGTTCTCTTCTTGTAGTATCTTGCATTCCATTCCTGCTCCAAAACATTTTGATACATCCAGTTGACATGCCCTTAACTCAAATTCTTTTTTTCCTGGGATTGCATGATTACTGTATAAACCCAGGAAAACACACTGTTTTCTTGAAGAGATGTTGACCGTGTCTGTAGTTCAGTCCTAAAAAAAAAAGGACAGCTATAGCTTAAATGTGCCCTACTACAGGCAGTCCAGAAACTTGGCTTAATATAGTTAATACAAAATCCCTTTCAGCTGTTTGTGAATGACCAAAAAAAAAAAACCCCCAAAATAGTGGCTGCCATTCAGGTTCTTCCAACAATTAGAAATAACCTATAGCTAGGCAATTAAAGGATGAGAAAGAAATTTCCCAGCTGTACATCTCCTGGTTAAAGGCACACTTCATCCCACTCAACACTTTGAATGTAGGAAGATGCTGCTATTTCTGCATCATCATCATCATCCTTGCTAGGTTAACTGAGGATGCTTGTTTGCCTTGTTTTTCTGTCCTCACCACTGTCCCCTCTGCCTCCTGAGGCAAATATGGCTTACAAAATGAGCAGCCAAGTTACAGCAGCAGCTGCAGGCAGAATCCCACCTACTCTTTGATAGACATTGCTGTTTCGCCAGCTGAATTCAAGAGGAGAAAAGGCTTCTAACATATAACAAGATGATCAGAATCCCATGGCTCAGTTGATATTCCAGGAACAGACTATCTTGATTTGTTTTCTCACATGAAGGAAGTTTCAGGTGGCATTTGAGATATTAGCTGTAGGAAGAATGGTTGGTACATCTTCCACTTTCCTTTAACCTTTTCCTCATTCCTTTCCTCATGTTTTTCTCAGTTAGTGGATGCCATTAACTTTTTAGTTAAGACAATGATCTATTATAGTACTGGAAAATCCATAATCCACATGAATCTAAACCCTGGAGAAATTGTGGCCCTCATAGGGGTTTGGGAAGGGGGTGTTTTGCGTTTTTTTAACAGCTAAGGTAGGTGATTCTGATAGGTTTAATACACCTATTTTGAGTTACCTACCCCAAATCTGCCACAACAATCCTGAAAATAGCAACAACCACAATAATTACAGCAGTAGCTAATTAGTAAACAGTAACTTTAAGTGCATTAAGCCTCTACTCAACACAAAATATAATATTAATGGAAGGATGGAAGAATCCTACAAGGGGAATGATAGGAAATATGTTATAGAAGATTGTTTTTATTCATTTTTTATTTTTTTATTTTTTTTATTTTTTTGGTCTTTTGGAAAAAGTATAAGCCCACATTTTGTGTTTTGTGTTCCAACTTTTTTAGGCACAATCTGTATTATATTCTGCAATAATTGTGAAAAATATCAAGAATAGAAAGTATGAAGTAGAAAGTATGGAGGAATTAATGGCCAGGGTTAGTATAAGGAAGCTTCTTACAGGCATGAGTTCTAAGTGAAAATCTTTGGAAAGGAATGCCATAAAAAAAATGGCTTTCCAAGATGCGTGCATTCTTAGCAGGGTTTTCCCTCTCTGAAAACAACCTTTATCTTAAATACACTTAAATATGCATTTACCAAAGAAACATTATTCCATACAATGAAACAGTTCTGCCCATTAGGGACCTAGGTGCTTCAACTATTCTCTCTTCATTTTTATTTCTGCAGGGCAAAAATGCTGCCTGATATGGCACACCTCAGATATTAGCTTCACTTCAATAACCCTAATGAAGTTTAACATAATGAAGTAATAAATTCAGGACTGTGCTTCTGCATACATTTGTTCCATGGATTTATTATCAGCAAATCCATAGATAAAATGCATTGGGATGAAGAATTGAGACTGAGAAAGATCTTAAGGATCAGAAAGTGCACGCTTCTCTACATTATCAACAATTTACAGAAAAAGGCAGCACATTTGCATTAATGGTCATTTGAGATCCAGATTGATGCTCTTAGTAATGTCTGGAAATGATTTGAAAAGGAAGTACCGCATGTGAACCAAGTATCCTCAAAGGTGCCAACCATGGTATGATCAAAGATTGCTATTCCCTCATCTCCCAGAGATCTAAACTACTGGAGAGCTCTGTCTTTAAGTCTTCTTACAAGCAGCATGAAAAGTAAAGAAAAAGAAAAATATATACAGAAATGACTTCCTCCTTCAACACAAGTATAAACAAGTAACTTATCAGCTTATCTTAAATAAAACAATCTCTCTTCACATATCTTATCTCTTACCTATAAACATATTTTTAAACCTCATCATTCAGTCCTGATCAGCAAAAGTCCAATAGAGTTTACCAGAATAACAACAAAATATCTATTTTAAGCTTGATCAAATAAACCACATTTAGTTTTAGTTTTATTGAATTTGTATACTGCCCTTCTCCCAATGGACTCAGGGCGGTGAACAGCCAGAATAAATACATACAATACAAAAATTAAAACCATGTTAAAAATATCAAACAAGTTGGCCAAATTTAAAACCCCACAGACAATTTAAAACTCCAGTTAAAACTTCCAAGAAATCAGGCCAAGTCGGCTAAGCAGAACAGATGTGTTTTGAGAGCCCAGCGGAAGGTCCGGAGGTCTGGGATCATACGTAATTCTGGGGGCAGATTGTTCCAGAGGGCAGGGGCTGCCACAGAGAAGGCTCTCCCCCGGGGGTCACCAGCTGACATTGTTTGGCCGACGGCACCCTGAGGAGCCCTACTCTATGGGAGCGTACCGGCCAGTGGGAGGCTACTGGCGGCAGAATGCGGTCTCATAGATAACCAGATCCTAAGCCATGGAGCACTTTAAAGGTAGTCACTAACACCTTGAAGCGCATCCTGAAGGCCACAGGAAGCCAGTGCAGCTTGCGCAGGAGAGGTGTCACATGGGAATGCCTCATCATTCCCATAATCCCCCATGCAGCCATGTTCTGGACCAACTGGAGCCTCCGGGTGCACCTCAAGGGGAGCCCCATGTAGAGAGCGTTACAATAGTCCAGGCGGGAAGTGATGAGAACTTGAGTGACCGTGCGTAAGGAGTCCTGATCCAGAAAGGGACACAACTGGCGTATCAGGTGAACCTGATAAAAAGCTCCCCTGGCCATTTATATTCTTTTGTTTATATTTATATTCTTTTGTTTTACTTTTAATAATCTTCCTCTTTAATTCTTTCAAATATTTATTTTTTTCATTCTGCCTTTATTATAACTCAACATAAACATACCTAATACTCCTGCTTTTTCCTATTTTCCCCACACCAATAACCTTATGAGGTGAGTTGGACTGAAAGAGAATGACTAGCCCAAGCTCATCCAGTTGGCCTTCATGGCTAAGGAAGGGCTAAAATTCATGATCTCCTGCTGTTTAACCTGGTGTCTAACTACTAGATCAAATAATGTCATAGAACTTGATTGTTTTTTTCGTGGGGTGGGGGTGGGGGGCTTTCACAAAATTCTTCAAAGCCTTAACTTTTGTAAATCCAAAATAGAAAAGTTATCCAAGTCATCCTTTTTATTTGCATATTTTTCAAGTGCCAGAGAAATCAGAAAGTCTAGGCAGTTCAAATGGATATAAAATCAATAAATTGATTGCAAGATTAAGCTCTCTACAAGAACCTGAACTACTAAAGATCAAATCAAATTGGCAGTAGATAAAAGTCAAAGGAATTGAAGGTGGGCTGGACTTAGATCTCTTGTGGGTGTGAAAAGATTTGTGATTGATGACACATTTGACCCCTCCCTCAGACTCAGACTGTTCTTCTCCTACAATATCCTTTTTAATTATTTAGACATCAGCCAATTTTGTTTGTATATTAAGTGAAGCAGCTTTTCCCACATAATTCATGTCATCATTTTTGAATACATTTCCAGATCAGACTTGGTTTGTTCAATAACATTTATTCCTTTTCCATAAGTGCCAGGAAAGAATTGATGAAGCGAAGGTGGCTCCTCAAGAACTAGAGCCAATGACCATGGTGGAATGAGGAGCCAAGTAGACTAGATCTTTGTAATTCCTCTTCAGACTACAAGAGGACTTGAGATTGCCCATACGTGCTTCATACAGTTGCAAGACAATGTCTCTGGCAGGTTTAGAGTTCTGGGAGATGAGGGAATAGCTATATTGTTCAATTTCAATTTAAAGATACTGGGTTTGCATACTTCCTTTTCTACTCATGTTCAGAAATTGCTTATTAACTGTTTTCAGCTACTAGGAGCTTTTGGATCAGTGGTGGGATTCAGCCAGTTTGCACCACTTCGGGAAAACCAGTTGTTAACTTTCTGAGCAGTTTGGCAAACTGGTTGTTGGAAGAAATCATTAGGGCAGAGAACCAGTTGTTAAATTACTTGAATCCCACCACTGCTTTGGATCAACATGTTTTACTAAACAAGGTGATTTCCTTCAATCCTTAGCAACAAATCGTTTAAAATAAAAGTATAAAAACTTTAGCCCAGATAAATTTGAAATAAGATTTAGAATTAATTATAAGAATCTTTCCCATGAGAAAATCCTTTTGTTTTCAATTCTTTTTTAAAAAAAACATAAATAAGACTTTCAAAATTGGACACTAGAGGGAACTAGAAGGAACTAAAGATTACAATTAAGAGAGAAGAATACTTCCATTTGACTTACAATTTAGAATGGAGCAAACTATTTTAACATTGGACATGTTGAAGGTTATTTTTGAACAATGAATCCAGAAGTTAATTTTAAGAGTGTCTGTCTCAATAGGTAGACTGGTAGGTAGGTTTCAAAGACGTTATGGATATTTTACCAGATAAGACTGAGACTGATCTGAAAGTGGATTTAAAAATGACAAGCTATAAGAATTCTTTTCTTTTTCTTTTCCATATTCTCATTCTTGCTTTCTCCTCTTTCTTTTTCTTTCTTTCTTTTTCTTGCACTTTTCTTGTTTTACTTTGTGGTATTTTTTATTGTTGTAATTGTAACTTTTAATACAATTATGTTTAATATATATAAAGATTCTGTGCTAGGGTTTAGGGGATTTTTTTTCAGCAAAGAAATCAACAAGAAAGGCTTTCAAAGTTATAATTGAAAATAATTTTTCTATGTTTCTACTGCCATTGCTAGAAATCGTGCCTTTTTCTTGGGTGCCCACTCAAAATCAACACCTCTTATTCTGATGCTGTCATTTCTACATTCTGTTGGTATCTAAATCTCAAGTCATAACTGATGAATCAAAATGCCAGCAGTGAAGGGCTGCCTAAAATCTGTCAGTTCAACTCCTTACGGCTTTCTCACAATAAGGTTTTAAAATGTATGTGTGCACATGTTTTTTCTTTTGGCCACCCACACGTCAAGTTGCAAGTCATTCTTTGTATTTGCATTGTTTAAGATGCACCATTTCTTATGTGGCTAAAAAGGACTGCCTATAAGAGAGAGAGAGGGAGGGAGGGGAGAGAGAGAGGGAGGAAGGGAGGGAGAACACATGCAAATGGAATAGCATAGGTAATGGATGATAAACATTGTAGGAGAGGCAAGAACTGTATTTGAAATTCTGTGAAAAGGCATTTAGAAAGAACACTTTTAGTCAATGGAGGGGCATGCAGAGAGAGCTGAATTATTTAAATATGAAGTGTTTTGTTTTTTTTTTAAAAATGCATTGTACTTCTAAGGAGTCTGCTCAGTCTCTTGTGGATTACTAGTTTAAAACAAGTTTTCCCGTAGGACACAGAGAAACTCAGCCTTTAAATTCAGTAGCTTAGTGTTGTTTAAAGTTACTAATGTATCTATGTTATACTGTTCGTGTGGCTTTATGCAGTTTCCTAATTATATAGATAAAATGTATCACAGTATCACAATTAAAGGAGGGGGGGGTTAATGATTGGATACTCCCAAAGGGATTATTTGGGAGTATTTCTTTTTATAGCTGCTTGTTGGTGGAACAGTTGTCAAAAACTGTTTAAAATAAGAGTTGAAGGGGAAAATGCCTGAAGGAAAACAGCTGTGAAACTCAAGACCAGCTTTGGTGATACATCAGGGCCTACAGTAAATATATTGATGGAATATAAATATAAGGAGGCATATCACTTGGGCAGAAAACCTAGTGTAATGTTGGGCTACATTAAGGGGATGTGGGTTACTCATTGAGTTTCAAAGCCTATTAAGTGATCTTGGATATTTATTAGATCCTCTGAACTCACCTTGCAATGATTTTGGATTCAAGGAGAAGGGTCATTGAACTAATCATAACAATGACAAGGAAAACCCTCAAAGTTGAAGGTTTAGTTTAATTTCAGATAGAAATACACATACTTACACAATTGTATTGTTAGCTTGTAACTACATTTATTTACCATCTTCAAGAGAGTTTTTTATGAGTCATTTGTCACATAGATATACAGCTGCTCTATTTTTTTTTCAACTGGTGGAGGCATGGAGGATATACAGGTTCCCTTCTTATGGTTTGTCATTCAAAAACATAGTCAGTTAGTTAGTTATCAGGAAGTTATCCCCCACTGATTAATTGGCCACCTTCTAGGACTTGTAGCCACCTGCCTGTCAGAGACACTATCAACCAGCAGCCCCAACATCAGATATCATTTCACATTTTGGCACTCGGTGCTCTGTCACACACACACGCAGAGCAAAGGATGAAGGCAATTCTAGTCTGAAGGGGATGTTTTATTCTGAATGCTAAGTTATGGGTTTACTCTTGCTGTAATAGCTCCCCTGCCTCCTCAGCTTGGAGTGCTTTGAATTCCTAGGGCAGCTTGGTGATATGATTTACAGCTGTGTTTCAGGCTCATTGTTCTTTGCAAGCCCACGGGGAGAATGCATAGTAAGCTCAACCTCCTCTCTTTGCAAGTGAGCTTATGTGGGCTCAGATGCAGCTTCCATGACTTCTCAGTGAATTGGTTTGATTTAGCTTCACACAGAAGTCTTTAACATCAAACTAAGATAGAGGAGAAGAAGGAGAAATCTCATTGTACTTTCTAGGGAGGAATGACAATATTCTTACATATGTATGTGATAAAGGAAGTCTCAGGGCAGGAGGAATTTTATGACTTGGCAGTTTTGTAGATGGGATTCCTGTTCTATGAATATGATGATTTAACTGCATTTAACAGAAGCAGTAATACTTTATGATAGACTGTTTCCTACCAACACTATTGAGTTTGAGCAATTCTACAGCAATTTTGCAGCATAGAGATTCCATAACCAGCATGTTTTCCCCATTAAAAAAAAAATCTCAAGAATTGAATACTCAGTATGATTTGTATTCCATACTTAAAATTGGTTTTTGGTGTGATTCCTTGGTTAAGGTTCAAATTGAAGGAACTTAACTCCAGAATCCTTTGCTGACTCAGATTTAATATAACATGGAAAATAACTTCTTTTTTTCTCCATCTCCCAAGTGACATACAATAAAATGAAATATATGATGTGATATTGCAGCAGTCAGTATCTCCCTGTCTCTCATAAGGCAGTCAATAAAACTGCATGAAGTTGGTAAACCTGGACAACGAAGGAAGCAGATCACATGTTTTATTTTACTATATATTACCAGGAATCAAAGTAGAGTTTAGTGACATAAAAGAATAGCATCCTCAGGTTGTATGTTGAGAGGAAAGGTTACTGACCTCAGTTACTTACCAAATTACACATACTTCTTCAGAAATAGATAAAAAGCTTCTGACTTTAGTCTACTTTTAGTACTGTACAATTAATTTTGTTTTGCTTTACTATATAAGTAAAGTATATACTATATACTATCTGTGGTTTCTTCCCCAACCCCCCAAAACTTTAACCTTAAACTATCTATTGTTGACCTCACCCCATTCCTAAGAGGTCTGTAAGGGGCATGCATAAGTGCACCTACATGCCTGCCGTCCCAGTCCTAATATTCCTTTTTACTTACTCTTTTCATGTATTCAAATTATATTTATACTTTTATCTGTTATCTTCTATATGCTTGACAAAATAAACTGATGATGACGATGGTCCTAAAGTGGGTCACCACAGGACCATGCCAATATTATGACTTTTTTACAATGGTCAATAAGTGAACATGGGAAATGTAAAGTGAACACCCCAGTTGTTAAGCAATCAGTGTAGACCTAAAACCAATATCCTGAAGCTGGTTTAGAATGTAAGACGTAGTTAATGAAATAGCTAATTCTATCCCCACAATAAAACCCTGTGAAATAAGTTGAGCTAAGAGACAATGACAGTGTCAAAAGCCAATCCAGCAGTTCTGTGTCCAGGGGAGACTTGAACCTGGAATATTTTATTCAGGGAGGACTATAATTGCTATTCATAAAGAAAATCTGTTTACTTCTTTTAGAATTAAATAAACTATGCCTGTTCAGATTTTAAGCTTAGTTTATAAAAACCCTTCCAAAGTTGCTACGTGTGTGTGTGTGTGTGTGTGTGTGTGTGTAACAAAAACTTAATTTTAGTTTTAAATATATGCATTCATTTAAAGTAAACTAAAGTATAGCTCCTAAGACACCACTCAAAAACCAAGCAGAGTAATCAGCTTAAAAAAAAACCTATATGGGTCTGATTCATTTTTTGAAGTTTGCTTAGGATATGTGTGGAAGGAATAGTAGAAAGAATGATTTTAATTCTATTTAGTAAATTGCATTCAATTTGAATTAAATCAAATTGCACTTTTGCTTGTATCTCCTTATTTTCTAGAATATGATATCCAAACTACCATCCAAAGGCCAAGTGTAAACCTCAATCTGGGAAAAAAGGCACACATAATGTTACAACAACTGTCTAATATAGTTTAGGCCAAGAGATGAATATTATTATTAAGGTGTTGGGGTTAAGGTTCCTTAACCAGGAAACTGTGAGCTGTTGTTTCACCTTAAGCAGTGGTGGGATTCAATTTTTTTTACTACCGGTTCTGTGGGTGTGGCTTGGTGGGCGTGGCAGGGGAAGGATACTGTAAAATCTCCTTTCCCTCCCCACTCCAGGGAAAGGTTACTGAAAAATCCCCATTTTCCCCCAATCAGCTGGGACTTGGGAGGCAGAGAATAGATGAGGGTGGGGCCAGTCAGAGGTAGTATTTACCAGTTCTCTGAACTACTCAAAATTTCCACTACCAATTCTCCAGAACTGGTCAGAACCTGCTGAATACCACTTCTGACCTTAAACATGAAAACCTACTGGGTGTCTTTGGGATAGTCACTTTCTTTCAGTCCAACTCATCTCACAGATTTATTGTGGAAAAAAGAGGAGGATAGAGAGATATGTTCACCACACTGAGTTATTTATAAAGTAATAAAGACGGGATAAAAAATAAATAAATTTCAAAGTTTATAGCTGGGTGAACATTTGAACTCTGATTGCCCTCAGTTGAACTACCAGATCTGTGCTGCAAAAACACAGAGTTCCACTAGAAGGCAGCAAAACAATATTGAAAATTCTAACTCTCTGTAGCCACCTATTGATATTTCAGATTTTTGCAGCCATTAGAAAAAAAATATTATTTCTG
Source organism: Stegonotus admiraltiensis (assembly GCA_032468215.1). Lineage (NCBI taxonomy): Eukaryota > Metazoa > Chordata > Lepidosauria > Squamata > Colubridae > Stegonotus > Stegonotus admiraltiensis. The sequence continues at coordinate 76,487 of JANHZT010002855.1, read as the reverse complement.
TAATAGTATAGAGCGTTTTCCACACTTTCGTACATTTGTTATACTTATTTAAACTACCCAACATTTCACCTCTAATCTGAAATGAAAAGCAGGCATACAACAACCTACATAAATAAATAAATGTATAATCAAAACAAATTACTCACTGCTAAGTTATTATAAGATTGGTCTGAAAAATCTACAGTATTAAAGTATTATTTATTAATGTTTACATTTTACATTGCGTTCATACTCACATTCAATTCTTATGTCATTCTTTTATCAGTTTATTGCATGGTGCTAGGCAGGCTGCTTGATCTTACTTTAGTTAAGCAGTTAGTTTTCTCAATTCCCCATCTTTGTTCCTCTACCTTGTCTGAATCTTCTGATGTCCTTTTTACTCAGCAATGTACATTTTTATCCTTCTAATTAGAACATAACTGAAAGAAAAAAGAGAAAAGAATGAAAAAAAATTGAAAGTATTATTTTCTTCCTAGTGTTGCTATGATTCTTAGTTACTTTAGTAGGGGAAATGTACATAAGTATATTGTGTTTCAGTTTGATTCAGGATTGTTACACCTGTAATATCAGACAGGTAGAGAAACAACACTATGGTTCATGTAAAGTAGGATTGGGCAAAACTGTCAGCTTTGTTTCTTCTTTTAGTCTGCCCGGTCATGTCAGTAAAATAATTATACAATTCAAACCCTGATTAAAATCGAACTAGTACTATGTATTAGAAATCCCTTCTCTTCCCTGAAACATTTAATATTGTTATTTCATTTTAGGTCAATTCCAAAACAGAGAACTAGTCCTGTTTGTTTGTTTGCTTGCTTGTTTGCTTTAAACATAGAGATTTGAATGAACAATTTTAAAAGTTAGAATATTAACTGAGTTCTTATCAACTAAAATAAAGGGTTACGGTTAGGGTATGGTGAAATAAATCTTTGCCTTCTGGGTCTTCTACTGCCTGGTCGCTAATGACTAATAGACTCCTGTAGTTAGCTTATATTGTACCAGTTGGAAGCATAAGCATTTCAATGTTATGAGATCTTAAGAGATTTCGTTATCCACATGTCCATTCAGAGTAAAGGAACTTTGTCTTGCTGGAACATGACTTGCATCTAAATAGAAGAGCTGTTTCTCAAATAGTGTTTTAGGCACTGTCATGATATGAAAATCCAAAGCCAGGTCTTTCCAAAACCTGGCTGTTCCAGAAGACTTTGGACTTGACTGTTGTGGAGTTCTAGGCTCCAGTAATAGAGTTATAAAAAATAAAATATTTTCTGGTTCGCATTCCCACAGATCATTTATTCTTGTTAGGGTCAATGGATGCTAATTATATTAGGAGACAGATACCTAGTCTATCTCCCAGGAATTTCTATCACCGAGCCAGTTACATCCTGAAATTTATGTTTAACTGCCAGCCTTATAAACAGAATGGAAAGAAAAGAGAGATCACGGGATAGGCATATTGGACATTGTAATCTTGGCTAGTTTAAGAAAACCAATATTTTGATAATGTTCAGGAGTGAGGCAAGCACAACTTTTTCCCATTGTGTTCTAATAGTAATCTTCCCAAAATCTTTTGGGTTTTATTATGGGATTCCTCATTGTCAATGCAAATGTTTTGGAAATGAACAGGGTTTTCCCCTACATTTGTTAAAGTCATCAGCTCCATTGGAATTATTTCCATTTTCCTTCTTTTATTTTCCTGAATTTAATCACTTTATCCAGGCAACCCTTGCCTCAGTTTTTAAAACATTAGAAGAAATGTAGTCCATTGTTTGCAACAAAAGGTTTAAATACTGATGCTCTCCCTCCCTCC